>CP126206.1:3000000-3270000 GCA_030272155.1 Tetradesmus obliquus
ACTCACCAGACTGCAGCAAGCAGGAGCATGCATAACTGACGCGGTGCACGACTGACAGGCAAATCAAAGCAAACTAAGGCAAACTAAGGCAAACTAGGGCTCTGCTGCTTCTGCATTCCTTACTGCTGACAAGGACAGAAACATGCAGCACGGAGGAAAGAGCTGAGAAACCAGCGCTGTGACACCCAACACATGCAACATGCCCTTGACAGAAACTGGAAAATCGACAACTGCTGACAGCACAACATGCAGAGGCAGGAAGGTCAACCAGAGCGGGGCGCCAGTACAATGCGCAGCTGCGCTGGATCAGAGCACAGAAACGGGTGATTGCCAGGCACCGCAACCCGCCAAGTAGCGGGCGCTGCCTCTGTTGCCACAAAATCAGCAAGCAACTCCCAAAACCTTAACACCGCTTGCTGCTTAGCCTCCTGTAACATCTGCGCTACCAGCTGTTGTCGCTGTTGTTGTTGATGCAGCTGCTGCTGCTGTCGGCGCTGCTCTACCAGCTGATTGTGCTGTTGCTGCGCAGCAGTGAGAGCTGCATGCTGTAGTGTATCAGTAATAAGCGCCTGGCCCGCCGGCAGCGGCGGTGGCTGCTGCACGGCCAGGGCGGGCGGCGGGATGCTCAGCTTATTAGCATGTCGTCTGCCAACATCCATGGCATTTAGAGCAGCTAGACAGACAACCTTCCAAACGCCCCTGTGGAGCTTGGTAGGGCCAGCTGGCGGCTGCATCAACCAAACATGCCGCATAGCAAGCGGCGGGCGGCCTGCAGCCCGCGTGCACCAAGCAGCAGGCAACTCAGACAGCACACTGTCAATCACTGCTACCGCAACAGGGCACTCCCAAAAATGATGAACCCAACCAGGACAGGCAGCGCCACACATGCAAGTGTCACCCGACTTGTGCATACGCTGCGATGTCGGCAGGCCATCCATAATAAGCCGCCAGTACAACTCTTTGAAAATATTATCCCAGCGCATCTTCCAAAGCATGCTCTGGTTAGCTGCCACCCACTTCAAGCCATCAATCACTGCTGCTGGTGCAGCACCTGAGCCCAGCGCAGCCTGGACAAACCCAGTGCGCTTCGCACGGCGCTCAGCACGCAGCGGACCAAGCTGCAGTGAGGTGGCTTCACTAACAGACAATTGTGCAACAGGAACAGCCTTGCCTCGGACATTTTGCCAACCCAGCCGAGCCACCAACATGGCCTCAACTTGCTGTTCTGCTGCAGAAGGTATACATGGTGGGTCCGGCACAGCCGCAGGCGGCCAAGGCCGGTCTGCGGCAGGATGCTGCACAACAGGCAAAACAGCCATAGTCCATGCAACGGGCAGTTTATCAACCAGGCCTTGCAAATCCTCAGCCTCGTTGTCAGCATTGCTGTAGTTGGAGCCGTAAGGCAGCAACGGGTGCGGCAACTGCTGCTGAACAACACGCTGAATGAGATACCACGCCCGAATAAGATCAGCCACAGTGCGAAGACGCGGCCTGCATTTGCCGCCACGACACTCATGCTCCCTGCGCTTAGCGGGCACCGGCAGGCACTGCAGCCCGCCCGGCACAAACCCAAGCCCAGCTTGCAGGAAGGGGTTGGCAAACACTGGCGCCAAGCTGCACCAAGCCCCAGGCGCCAGCACTGGCGCGTCCTGCACAGCCTGCAACTGCTGTCGCAGCTGCTGCATGTCGGACAGCTGCTGCGGATGCGGCAGGGGCAGCGCAGGGGAGGGCGCGGCTGGTGCCAGCGCCTTCACATCACGGACTGGGCCCAGTGCTTGAAGACCAGCAATCATGCGGCGCAGTGGTGGGGGAGGGAGGGACTGCTGGGGAAACGCCTGTGGCAGGTCCATAGGCGTTTGCGTGTCTGAGCTGCTGTCAAACAGGGACAGGGGGCCCCACCACTTATGCTTGGAGCGCAACAGCGCCCGCCCAATGCGGATCCAGGGCAGCTCGGTGTCAGGCGGCGCAGTAGCAAACTGCGCGCCCCACCAAGCATGCCGTGCACGTATGTGTTCAAGCCATGGCAAAGCACCAAAACCCCCTTCAGCTGGCCTGCCCGCCAGCAGGCGAGCAGCTACACCAGTAAAACGCCATTCGGTTGACGCAGGCGCCAACCCTCTATCCACTAACTTCCCAACTGACGCAACAAGGTGCTGCCGATCAACATCGGCCGGTATATCTGAAAATTCAGCTGCATACAACAGGGTGCTGACACCATACGCTGCGCTACCCATGCCTCGGCCAAACACAGACAATTGTGGTATGTGTGACAGCCGCGCAAGCGCGGCATCCACTGCAGCCAGCTTCTGACTCCAGTCTACAGGAGAGTCAGAGCCCACACACACACCCAGCACATTGGCCTGCAGCACAGGACAGAAGGGCAGCACACCCGCTGCATGCTGCTGTGAGAGCGCTGTGTGCTGCTGCCGCGCAGCAGCACCTAGCAATAGTAACTTTGATTTGTGCAGATTGAGCTGCTGCCCAGACGCGGCTGCCATAACCTGCATATGTAGCAAGAACTGTGGGACCTGTGCAGGTGACTGCAGGTAGACCTGCGTGTCATCCGCAAACTGTGTCGCTGACAATGTTATGCCTTGCACGCTGATGTCAATGCCTTTCGACTGCAAGAACCTCAGCAGGGCTTCACCAACAAACAGGTACAGCAGGGAAGACAAGGGGCACCCCTGCCGCACACCAGCATCAAACCTGCGCATGCCGGAAACAAAGCCATTCATGCAAGCACACGCATGCGTGTTAGTAAGCAACAGTTCCACCCACTTGCAGAACTCTGGCCCCACACCCATAGCACTCATGACAGACAGCAGGAAAGGCCTGTCCAAGGTGTCGTATGCCTTGGCAAAATCCAGTAGCGCCGTCACCACGGTGCTGTCTGCTGGCAGCGCATGCAGCAGCAGCTGCACGGTGATAATGTTGTGCCCAATCCTGCGCTGTTTAATGAACGCTGTTTGGGTAGGGGAGATCGCCTGGTCCAGCACTTGCTGCAGGCGGGACGCCAGGATTCTCGCCAAGAGCCTGTAGTCTGTGTTGAGCAGTGTGATAGGGCGGTACTTGGCAGCCAGGGTAGCATCGCCAGCTTTGAAGATGCCAATCACCACACCATCCAAGAAGCCAGCTGGCGTCTGCCCCAGGGTGCCCACTGCTGTAAACACGCGCGCCAAGACCCTGCCCCTCTTTCAGTTCACGTATTGTGAAAATCCTATATATAGGTCCACACTCCGTATGTGCGGCATGTGTAGCATGCCACGTCTGTGACTGGCGCTCCTCGTGGTCCCCACCCTGTCACTGGCAGGACCAGGCTGGCCTGAGCAGCGTCCTCCTGATGTGGCAAATGTTTTGGTTTTCAGACCCAGTTTCGAATCCTAGACCAACAGCCTGGTGAGCACAAAAAGCCACTGGAAACGGACGGACTTGTGCAGTAACGCCAACTTATTGTGCAACACACATTCAAAAAATGTAGATGGAAACATACCTCACAGCCGGGTGTGTTTAAACCACTCCTCCGGTTGCGGCATGCCAAGCGTCACGGAAATCTGTGCAGCTTCCGGCGCAATGGTCCAAGAATCGTCGAACCGTGACCACCTGTCGCAAAATTGCATGAAAAAACTTAATTTAAGCTGAAATATAGAATATTACTACCCGCACCACCCGGCTCAGACCGCAGTCCAATTGAAAAAGGGCGCAAGTTCCCGCGCAACGGGTGCAGCAGCGCCACAGCACGGGACCTTGCTCGTTTACAGACTCAACATGATGGTATCGAAACAAAATCTTTTGCTTGAATGTCGTCAACGGTCTGAGGAATGTGGGTGCAACTTCGTCAAACGCAGCAAAGGCGCGCATGACAGCGCTCAAATCAGCGCCAACTGTGCCATGCACAGAACGTGCTGCTGGTGTTGGCCAACATGCTAGTTTCGAGACCCAGAGGCTGAAATGATGTGGGTGGAGCATTTGTAAGAGCAGCAGGCAGCCTGTGTTGCAGAAGACACTGATTTTGCCAGGGTTGCTTGTAGCAAGCCTTGCTTGCGCCTTGAAGGCGCGCATGACGTCATGCAAAGCAGAGCGAAGTGCACCATGCACAGAACATGCTGCTGACGCTAGCGGGACAGCTGCGGTTGAACCGGGTGGACTGATATTGATATGTCACAGGCATTTCAAAGAGCAGCAGGCAGCGTGTGCTGTGGAAGACATGCACGTTGGCAGGTCTGGCCCTGGCTAGGTGCGGGCGACAACGCTCAAAGCAGCACCAGCTGTGCCATGCACAGATCGTGCTGTTGGCGCTTGCGGCAAGGCTGTTCCGAGCCCCAGAGTCCTGTTCGAACATGGGTCGGGTATTTGTAAGACAACATTAAAACCTGTGCTGCAGAAGGCACTGATGTTGACGGGGCTGCTTGAAGCAAGGAACGCATGACAGCGCTCAAAGCGGCGCCAACTGCGCCATGCACAGAACGTGCTGCTGGTGTTGGCCACTAGGCTGGACTTGAGCCCCAGAGGTTTGTATCGATATGGGTGAGGCATTTGTAAGAGCACAAGGCATCCTCTGCTGCAGCAGGTGCTGTTGCTGACAAATGGCTTCTTGTAGCAAGGCGCGCATGACGTCGTCTAAAGCAGCGCCAGAAGCACCATGTACAGAACGCGCCGCTGACGCTGGCGGGACAGCCGCGGTTGAGCCATGTAGACTGGTATTGATACATCAAAGGTTTTCGTAAGAGCAGCAGGCTGCATGTGCTGTGGAGGACACTGATGTTGCCAGGTCACATCTTGGCTATGTGCAAGTGACATCACCGCAAGCCGTTGTGGCACAGCCACTGCTCCTTGCGCTGACTATGCCGCTGTCGTTAGTGAGGCGGCTGCATGCAAGCTTTCCATGTTATTTCCGAACTCTGAATGACATATTAAGTTCGTGTAGTTCTCAGGAAAGGTGCAAGTGCCCGAGAGCAGCTCACTCAGGCTCTGCCTGCAGCCATGGTCAGCACCGGTGCAAACCGGTGTTAATCACCATGTGCAGAGGCGGCGAACCGACGTGCACAGCTCGGTAAAAAAAACTACCTACAATGGTAAACATACATTATGAATCGCCGTACAGCTGAGATTGGGTCAAAGAGGCCCCGGCTGCGGCATGCCAAGCGTCACGAAAATCCGTGCAACTTCCAGCGCAATGGGTGAAGCAGCGTCACAGCGCCGCCAAAGCTCGTAAAAACAACGTAAAGGTGGCCGCAAAACCAAATTGCAGCGTTGTTAAGCTCAAATGCTCTCTTCCAGGCTGACAATGCGGCATGCCAATCGTCACGAGCATCCGTGCAGCTTCCGGCGCCAAAGGTGCAGCAGCGTCGCAGCGTCATACCTTGCTCTTGAATACAGGTCAAATGGTAGCAACAGCATTATAAATTATCGGAGGGCCTAAAGGAGGTCATTTTAGGCTCTGACTGCGGCATGCCAATCGTCACGAAAAGCGGTGCAACTTCCAGCCGAGGGAGCAGCGGCGTCACAGCATCGTACAGTGTTCATTAATAACTGGTTTTAGTTTTAAATCTCCGTACTTTACCTGTCCGAGTGCTGGAACGGGTGTAAAGTCAGGTGATGATTGCAGTTTCTGAAGCAGCAGCTGCTTCTGAGGCAGCTGCTGCCTCCTGCAGGAAGCGGCAATTGCTGCCGACACAGATTGTGCTGCTGAGCTCGGCCGCACGGCTGCTGTTCCTTCACATGACGGCTACTGATAGATGCTACTGATGTAACTAGGCATATTGTATGTGCAGTAATGGCTGGTGCTGCAGAAGACAAGGGTGCTGGCGCGGCTGGTCCTAGATGGTTGTTGGAGACAGCCTGACGCGGTGTCACAGCAGCTCAATAGCCCCTTGCACAGAACGTGCTGTTGATGATGATGGGACAGCTGCTATTGAGCCGTGTATCATGGTAAAATGTCCAGGACATCTGTAATTTTCAACCGCAGCTGGTGATGCAGAAGACACGTGACAGGGCTGGTCCTTGCTAGGACAACTGTATACACGTAGCTGGTTGCTGATGTCACCGTCTAAAAGAGTTACGAAGCGCTCTCCACAGACGATAGGGGGGTTTGTTTGCACTGGATATTCTCCTTAGTGTTATGCATGTTTGCAGGGCAGCTGCCTGTAAGCAGATAGATAGATAGATGGGTTACATCTGCATGTAAGCATCAGAAACGCTAGTTTTCTTGTGGTTACCAACGGGGACCCATCTCACAGAGACGCTCATAACGTCAGTCACTCTTTTTCAGGCGGAGCAATGTATCCTTGAAGGCGCGTGCACCGGAACAGCTTGATCAGGCTCAGCGGTTTGTGTCGGATGCTGCTTGGGGTTTTGATAGGTTGTTGGTGTCTAGGATTATTGCTGCTTTCCTTGAAAAGGCTTGGGGCGTGCTTAACACTTGCAAACACCTTGGAGTAGTGCTCCCTCCTGCTGCCGCTCTTGTTGCCGCAATGTGGCATGGAGCCGATGGCGTAACATACAAATTATACCGCATAACGTTACACCAGGCACACCCTCCCCATGTCAAGTAAGCTATGGCTTGATGGGTAGAAAGATGGTGATGACTTAGGCTCAGACTGGCACAGTCCCGCGGGCATTCCAACTCAGTCACAGACTGTCACCGGCTCCACAGGCGCAGCAGCAGCGCCATACGTTGCGCGATGTCATGTAGGTAGGTAATGTAACGTAATGTTATGAGCCTCTCGTTGGCTCCTGACTGGGGTTCCCACTCCTCGTTGAGTGGAGCATGTAATGTAACGTAATGTTATGGCCCACCACGTGGTGGTCTGCTCGCATACAAACAAATGTGTGCATAGAAACCCTTTCATAAAATCTATACGTTCATCAAGTGCGTTCATCCACAAACATACGTGCAGCCTAGTGATGAGGGGCATCAATTGCAAGGGTGCTCAAGAACTTTGTATGACGCAGGTGACGTAAATAGATGTATATATATGTGTGTGCATATACAGTTGCACGTGGATGTACACCTGCAGTGCTTGTTTTTTGCACACTTTAAAATGCCCTGACACCCGCGACCTTAACAACCTTTCCAATACTAGCAGTATACCTATGCCGCCAAATTCAGCAACGATCTTCGACTGCAAGTCCTGCTTGTCCACAAACGCTGCGCTGCACCGTGTCTCCAAGCATGAAGCATGTATGTTGTGCCGTAATGCCGCGGGCGGCACCATGCCGCGTTCACTCCTATTGTGACAAATGCACACAAGTCATGCTTGTCATATGTGCATGCTGTTCACATACCAGCCAGCATGCATACATGTGTGACCCGTGTAAATTACTGTTGCGCGCGGTACTGTGCCGCACGCACATTACGGCATGACACATACTCATCAACGCCCAAAACCATGGGTTGCCATACGCTACTTGCACTCTGTATGCCCCTCAGTCGAAGGAGAGGTGGGCGTACTGCGCCCCTTGGGGCTGAGGCACTGCAGCTGCTGCAAGATCAATCACATACAAAGGCAGCCCCAGCAACCAAACTGTGCTCAGCGCTATAGCGCTAGCTAGTGCATCCCCGCCACATTCAACACGCCAGCAAGCATATACGCACTTTACACTACTTGCACTCTACATGCCCTTTTGTCGCAGGTGTGGCGGGCGTGCTTCGCCCCTTGGGGCAGTGCCATGGCAGCAAGACTAAGCACATACAAAGGCAGCCCCAGCAATCCAACTGTGCTCAGCACCATTGTGTCATCGCCACATTCGACACAATGGATCGTACACGGTCACACACAACTATTTGCACTCTGTATGGCCCTTAGTTGCAGGTGTCGCAGGCGTGCTCCGCCCCCTGGGGCATCGCCGGCACCTCCTGTTGCCCAAACCCGGCGCGTAAAACCCGTTGTTGCATGGCACCGGGTCGGGGTTGGGACTGTTAAACCCTGAGCACGCAAAACCCTGGGGGCACTTCTCGCACTGCGCGGTTGTGCGGCTGGCGTAGCGGCCGGCGCGGCAGGGGCCGAAGCAGCGAGCCCCACAGTCATTGCACCTGAATTGGGCACAAATATGGACCACATGGTGGCAGCAGCAGCAGCAGCAGCAGCAGCAGCAGCAGCAGCAGCAGCAGCAGCAGCAGCAGCAGCAGCGACAGCAGCAGCAGCAGTCAGCTTCAACACGGCATCAAAAGGCCAGCATGTTGAACTACCTTTTCAGACACTACAGCAGCTGGGGTCAGCGGGGCTGAAGCAGCGAGCCTTGTCATTTTTGCACCTGAATTGGGTGCAGCACGGAGAAATACTTTCACTCACAGGTTGGGCAGGCTGCCTAAGCCCACTTGGTTAAGCAAGTCTGGCTGTAGCCGCACATCACCGTCACGCAGACGATGGTGGCCGCGATGCAGCTGACCACTGTGGCACAGATGCACGTGTAGGTCAAACAATATATAGAACAACAGCAACTATATTTTAGCTGCACTCACTGGTTGGGCAGGCAGGTCTGGTTGTAGCTACATTTGACTGTCATGCAGAAGTTGGCGGTAGCAATGCAGCCCCGCCGCGTGGTGTTGTTCCGGCAGGTGTCTTTTGGCACGCAGGCAGCAAGGCAGCCGCCACAGAACCTGAACAGGAGCGGCAGCAGCAGCAGCAGCAGCAGCAGCAGCAGCAGCAGCCAGCAGCAGCAGCAGCAGCAGCAGCAGCAGCAGCAGCATTGCTGTCAGAGGTGAAGGTGGCATTGTTCTGGTAGGCGGCATGTGGCACGTAGGCAGCAAGGCAGCCACCACAAAACCTGAACAGCAGCAGCAGCAGCCAGCAGCAGCAGCAGCAACAGCACCAGCAACAACAACAGCTATGAGTTGTCGAAGGTGAAGAATGCAAGGAGGCACCAATGCTCATGCAGCTGTGTTGGCATGTGAACAACCTGGCATGTAAACAATTTCAATTGAGTCTAAGGTTGCTGTAGTATCAGCAGCAGCAGCAGCAGCAGCAGCAGCAGCAGCAGTTCCAGCAGCAGGAGCAGCAGCAGCAGCAGCAGCAGCAGCAGCAGCAGCAGCAGCAGCAGCAGCAGCAGCACAGCAGCAGCACACTGGTTTTGCTATGCCTGAGATGCCACCTGCCGCATTTCCCAGCGCTGAGCTCCACATGCCAGCGCTGCTATTCACTCTGTCACACAACTTTGTGTTGCTAGATCACACACCTTGGCATCACACAACTCTTCATTGCACACACAATCACACAGTAAACAACCCCTAGCGCTGCGCCACTCACTCTTGCGCACATCTCTGTGTCACAAGGTCACATGTATTTTGCATCCCACGGATGACCTTGCACACTCACTCACTGCACATAGCATGAGTAGCGCTGATGTCTACATCCCAGGTCAGCTCAGTCACTCACTCTCTCGCACATTTTTTTGCCGGGTCACACTTCTTGGCATTTTACGGGTCCTCCTTTCAGCTCCTGGGCGCCACGATCCCCTCTCCACGCTAAGCCCCTCAATCTCTCACACAATCCTTTGTCACAAGGTGATTTTTTTTGGCAACAAACGCACCTCCCTGCACACACACTCACTGCACAAAATATTCATAGCGCTGATGTCTACATGCCAGGTCAGCTCAGTCACTCACTCTCTCACACATTTCTGTGTGGTCAGGTCACACTTCTTGGTGTTGCATGGATCCTCCTTGCAGCTCCTGGGCGGCACCGCTGCCCCCTTGACACACTTCCTCACTCTTTCTCCCTTCAGGGCCGCACTCCCTTTTGTCCTGCCGTGCTTGACTGTCCCCAGGTTCACCGGCCCCTTGTATTTCTTGGTCGTCACGCACACTGCACTGCAATTGCAGGGACTCTGGTAGCAGGCTTCTGTATCTGCACATGTTGTGACGTCACAGGGGTTCGTCTTGCACTGTACCACAGGCGCTCCTTTTGGGCAGATGCTATTTCCATTTCCACCCCCACCTCCAGAACCTCCTCCACCAGTTGTACTGTCATACCAGGGATACATTGATGGCGGTGGCAGCGGCACACACAAGGGACCGCACACACCACCGCACTCATAGTCCCCGCACATCATGCCAGCTGGACACGTTGTGTCAGCACAGGTGGCTTGGCCAGGTAAAGGTTCAAAGCTGCAGGGCTTAGCCACACTTCCATCATCACAGGAATACACCAGAGGTGTAGTGGGAGCCCCAGGGAAGAAGTAAGCCTGCGTGACGCATTTGGTGGTGCAGCCGCTGCCGTCGCCGCAGTCTGCTGCTGCGCAACTAAAGCCCTTTTCGGCGCATTGCAGGGACTTGCATGTTTCATCGTTGATGGCTGCTTTGCAGAGGGTGGCGTAGCTGTAGGAGTCGGCACAGAGGGTCGGGGGCGGTGGCGGCGGCTGCAGGCATTTGTAAAAAATGAAATTAAAAGCAGCGATCAGGGTTGCGAGTTAGTCTGCGAAGTTGTAGGAGTCAGGCGGGAGCCCCGGGTCTGACTGCGGCGGCTGCAGGCGTGACGCACAACACAACACAACACAGCCAGCAGGTTGGTGGTCAGCCCGGTGACCGCTGTGAAGAGTGGAGGAGCATGCAGAGGGTGAGTGTAGTCGTCATAGGGCTTCACACAACACTGGCTGTAACGATGCAATCTCGCCACGCAGCAGCCGCGCAGACCGGTGCCACAACATGAAGACAGCACATTGCATGCAGGGCCATGCTGCTTTGTATAAGAGTCTTACAATGACTCACAACATAGTTTTCATCCTTGACGCAAGTGGCGCTGCACGTGCCGCTCGCCCCGCAGGAGGCCGTCATGCAAAAGTACCCCGGCTCCGTACACTCCGGATCGCACGCCGGCGGCCACATGACGTCACTTGTTACTTTTGTAACACTTCGGCGCCTTGGAGCACCCATCATAGGAATGGGAATTTGCCCTGGCTTGTCACCAGTGGGCCCACATTGTGTCGCAAGCTCGCCGCTGCTGCATTTGTACACTGGTGGTGGCATATAAGTGGGGTCCTTCACACACTGGTACTTGCAGGAAATGGCATCGCTACTTCCTGCAAGCCGGCGGCCGCCTGGTGGGCTTGTACTGCCGATGCCTCGTACAGGCAGTACAGTCACACCGCCGTCATTTGTACTGCCACTGCAGTCATAAGCGCCGCATACATAGCCTACTGCACAACTAACTGCTGCACATCCCAATGCAGGGTCACTTGGCGTGCATTGCTTTGCAATGATTGCGCCAGCATCGTCACATAGATAGGTTGGAGGCTCGTAGTACGGGCTCTTCATGCAGACGGGCGCACACACGCCATCGCACTCAAAAGGAGCACAGAAGAACTCTGGACCTTTTGCGGCGCAGTCTTCCTTGCAGTTGTAGTTTGCCTCATTTGGCGGGAGGTCACACTTCTTGGCCACTTTGTCGGTGACTGGGCACAGGTAGGGCCTACAGGCAGCAGCAGCAGCAGCAGCAGCGGCAACAGCAGCAGCAGCAGCAGCAGCAGCAGCAGCAGCAGCATCAAGCTTGAAGTTGTAGTTTGCCTGGTTTGGTGGCAGGTCGCACTTCTTGGCCACTTTGTCAGTGGCTGGACACAGGTAGGGCCTACAGGCAGCAGCAGCAGAGGCAGCAGCAGCAGAGGCAGCAGCAGCAGAGGCAGCAGCAGCAGCAGCAGCAGCAGCAGCAGCAGCAGCAGCAGCAGCAGCAGCAAGCTTGAAGTTGTAGTTTGCCTGGTTTGGCGGCAGGTCGCACTTCTTGGCCACTTTGTCAGTGGCTGGACACAGGTAGGGCCTAAAGGCAGCAGCAGCAGAGGCAGCAGCAGCAGAGGCAGCAGCAGCAGAGGCAGCAGCAGCAGCAGCAGCAGCAGCAGCAGCAGCAGCAGCAGCAGCAGCAGCAGCAGCAGCAGCAGCATCAAGCTTGAAGTTGTAGTTTGCCTGGTTTGGCGGCAGGTCACACTTCTTGGCCACTTTGTCGGTAACTGGGCCCAGGTAGGGCCTACAGGCAACAGCAGCAGCAGCAGCAGCAGCTGCGGGATTATATATGTTCAGGTTGCAGGACTTACTGCTGTTGGTGGACCGTCCACTAGGCTAGGCTAGCAGACACTTGAAGATAAGATAAGGCCAGCAGGAACAGCAACAGCAGCAGCGCCAGCATGGTGCTTGGACACACATGTAACAACCTCTCTGCTGCCTTGCTGTCTGCGATCGAAATGAAAATTGCTGCAAATCGAAATCGGCCCACCTGTAGTAAGGATCCTTGACACACATTGCCTTGCAGGAATTGCCACCACACTTGAACTCGCCGCACAAGCTGCCATCCTCACACACAACCGCTGGCGCCACACCCTCAGCTGTTGTTCCACAAGCAGCAGCACCATCGCTTGAGAAGCATTGCAGTGCTGTGCTGTTGTTGGCTGGGCACAGGAACGGGGAGGGCTGGGGGGCGATGAAGTTGGGGTCTTGTATGCACTGTGGAGCACAGCCAGCGCCACAGTCGATGTAGCGGCACATCTGGCCCTGCACGGCGGTGCAGGCAGCACAGGCAGCGCATCATCACATGCAATGCATGCGATACAGCAGTACTTGCAATGGTGTGTGAGGGGTGCACGATCAGCCCTGTCTTGGGGCACATGTAGCTTGAAGGCGTGTATCATGGGTCCTTCACACATGTGTAGCTGCAGCCGCTGTTGCATAAACACATCAAGCACTACACACAACAGCACAGTCAGCAAACACTGCCAACAGGCACCTCACCTCACCACACCCCTTGGCCTTGCAAGCAGCATCACCACTCGGTGCCAGCGCCTTGCACTCTTGCACAATCAGCCCTGTGTTGGGGCACATGTAGCTCGGGGGTGTATACCATGGATCCCTCAAACAGGTGTAGCTGCAGCCGCTTTCACAAAACAGCGGGGCGCAGAAAGTGCCAGGCTGGCTGCAAGGGGGGTCGCAGGAAGGGGCCTTGTCCATTGGGGGGTTGCACTTGCGGCCTGCCCTGCCACTGGGACACCTGCAGATGCATTGTCAAGGGACACATGTTGGAATTCAGCATTTGAATTTGTCCAGCCTGTTGCAGGCAGGGGCTTTGTCCATTGGAAAGTTGCAGTTCCGCCCTGCCCTCCGCTGGGACACCTGCACAGTCAAAATTGGTTGCACATGTTCAAGAAACTGGGGCACAGAAGGAAACTGGCTCGCTGCAAGGGGGCTCGTAAGCAGGGGGCTTCACCATTGGGGGGTTGCATTTCCGGCCAGTTATGCCGCTGGGACACCTGCGCACACATGGATAAAGTACTTTTGGCAGTAGCCATCTGTCGCACACGTCGCCACACACAGCTCTACACCATTGATGCCTCTACTGCTGCTGCTGCTGCTGCTGCTGCTGCTGCTGCTACTACTGCCACTACCTCGACAGTACGGCACACTTACTTGTACGGCACATAGTAGGCATCTGTCACACACGTCGCCGCGCACTGCCCGCCTCCGCTGCTGCTGCTGCTGCAGTTGAACTCCCCACACATCACGCCATCCTTCTCACAGCCCAGCTGCCAGCACTTCAAATCCACAGCTTCCTGAGTTGCACCGCTGCTGCACCACTCTGCAATTGACTTTCCATCGGGACACATCGGGCCGGCAGGTATCGGCGGCGGGACAGAAAATGACACGTCCCGCACACACGTCATCTGACACACAGCCGCGTCACTCGCGCCGCATTTGAATGGCGCACACAGGACCTTTTCAAACGGCCGCGGGATGCCGTTCGAACCGCCGGAGCCGCAGCCCAGCTTGTCGCAGCTGTCGTTGAAATTTGAATTCACGGGGTTGTCACATTTTTGGGCGGGGCTGCCATCGAGGCAGTAGTAAGGCCAGTCTGCAGGGGGCCAGGGAGGGGGCGGTACAAAACGGCCACCAGTGCCCGTGCCACCGCCGCCTGTCGTGGCATCTGGAATACACTTTGCGATGCATCCAGAGCTGCAGAGGTACCTGCAGGGGCAGATATATCACAAAATAACAGATGTTACTAACACTGAGTGGATGATGTTCCACAGATGAAGAGGGTTCTGGGGCATCAAGTGAGCGCTGCGACAGGTTTGCGCAAGCTTGCAGCGCACTCACTCTGTGCAAATGTAGCCTGGCTCGCAAGGCTTTGCCTGTGCACATGTCCAAAACCCTAACCCTTTTTTGTGAGCTGCTCAGCAGCTCACAGGTTTCGGCAGGTGCACCATAACACAACACTAAAAATCCAAACCTGCAGCTGCTGGCACCCACAGGATGCCGCAACTAGCATCAGCTTGTGCAGCACACTCACTCCGTGCAGGTGTAGCCTGGCTCGCAAGGCTTTGCCTGTGCGCACGTGCTGCCTGTTTTGACGCTGCTCAGCACTTCACAGCTCTGAGCTAGTGCGCCATCGCCGCACATCTGCAGCAGCTTCTGCAGCCTGGCTTATGGGAAACAGGTGCCACCATAACAACAAACAAATAGTACGTACACAACAGCTCACAAAAAAGGTGCTAAAACCCAACGAAACAAAACACATATACTGAGCTGGTTCACTCACTCTGTGCAAGTGTATTCTGCTTTGCAGGGCCCCGCCTGTGCACATGTGCTGCCTGGTTTGACACTGCTCAGCACTTCGCAGCTCTGAGCTAGTGCGCCGTCGCTGCACATCTGAAGTGGCTTCTGCAGCAGGGCCCCTGTGGGCGCGCAGGTGTGGGTGCAACTGCAGGCAGTAGGTTTAGCAGCAGCAGCAGCAGCAGCAGCAGGCAGCCACGGTTTCAGCAGCAGCAGCAGCAGCAGTGCAGTAGTGCGCCATCACCGCACATCTGCAGCGGTTTCTGCAGCAAGGCGCCTGTGGGGCTGCAGGTGTGGGTGCATCTGGCAGCAGCAGCAATTGACGCAGCAGCAGCAGCAGCAGCAGCAGCAGCAGCAGCAGCAGCAGCAGCAGCAGCAGCAGCAGCAGCAGCAGTGGCGGCAGCAGGCAGCCACAGGTTCAGCAGGCGCAGCAGCAGCATTGCATTTGTGCGCCGTCGCTGCACATCTGCAGCGGCTTCTGCAGCAGGGCGCCTGTGGGGCTGCAGGTGTGGGTGCACCTGACAGAGGCAGCAGTAGGTATAGCAGCAGCGGCAGGTCCGCAGCAGCAGCAGCAGCAGGCAGCCACAGGTTCAGCAGCAGCAACAGCAGCAGCAGCAGCAGTGCAGTAGTGCGCCATCGCTGCACATCTGCAGCGGCTTCTGCAGCAGGACGCCTGTGGGGCTGCAGGTGTGGGTGCAACTGGAAGAGGCAGCAGTAGGTTCAGCAGCAGCAGCAGCAGCAGCAGCAGCAGCAGCAGCAGCAGCAGCAGCAGTGCAAGGCTGTACACCCACATGTTTCTGTCAAGCTGCAGGGCTGTGCCCGTGGCAAGCTGGCCAAAGGGCTGCCAGTTGTATGCAGAACTCTGCAGACTGTTTGCATCGAAAGTCACTGCCTGACACCCAACACATGCATCCAAGCGCACAGCAAACTGCATCACCACTGGCGGCAGCAGCAGCAGCAGCAGCAGCAGCAGCGCTCACCCGCAGGGTACGCAGGATGTGCCCTGCTTGCACATGATGTTGCACGCCGTGACAGGGCATCCCGTAAGTCCAAGGTCGCAGTCTTTTAAACCTGAAGCATCCTGAGCTGTGGCTGTAGAAGGGAAGCTCCAGCATAGCAGGCTGACTGCCAGCAGGGCCGATACGAACCCGCCAGGCCCCGTGTGCCGCATTGTAACGCAGCTGTTGTTACTTTCTAATTTGAATGATGGTTATAACATATTTTCATAACCGCGGACGGCTTGCACAGTCCGTGTGTCGTGTCGTGGAAGGGTGGATGAAGGAGCCTGCACTTCACGGACATAAGGATTCACGCGGTATCAGAACATTAGATACAAAATTTTTTGTTGATGTAGCGTTATAAGCGGCAGAAGCTAGACCCGCTGCGGGGAACCCTGTTGGTCACGGCGAGTGACACTGCCTGTGCCAGTGACACCACCCTGCCAACTAAGATTGCAGGGTGTGCTCTAGAACAGAGCCAACAGCTCCGGCGGTGCAGCAGAGCAGATAAGCAACTATATATATTTGATTCAATGTGCTTGTGCTTGCAGGTGAATGCTGGCAATCTCTGTGCGCATGCACTTGTTTATTGCTCCTGAGACCCACCTGTCATGTTTGCAGGGCTTGCATGCGCTGCTGTTGCGCAAGTCGCTCATCCACGTGCTGGATCGCGAGACAAAATAACGTTCATAGTTGGTCATCAAGCTGATACGCTGCTGCTACTGTTGGGCCCAACCTACACCAGGCAGGGTCCTGGCAGGGAACCGCCGCGCTGTTGCAGCCTGCATACAGCACAGCAGCTGCCACTCTACCTAACACAAATCTGTGCAGGTGCATGCCTGATCGTTTGTTCTTGCCAGCAACACAATCACTCTACCTGCAGGCCCATTGTCCTGCAATGCTGGCCCTGTCAGCCTTTGGCCCCTGTGGCTCAATGCCAGGGACGATGCAAGGTCAACGCAAGCTAATATCACGTCCTTTATCCCAAACAGTTCGGCCGTGTTCTCGTTCGAGGCTGCCTAGCACGCTCGCGCCAGTCACAAGCAGCAGAGGCTCCCTGCGAATCGTGGCACATGGCAGCAAGGATGACCTTGAAAACCAACTGGATCTCACGCAACAGGTGAATTTTGCATGTATTCTTGCGTGTTCATAGCTGGCAGGGCTGAGCTGGGCTAGTGTTCGGGATGGGGTATTGAACGTTGCTGCTACTGCTACTACTGCTGTTGCAGACGTTGGATCGCGTGCTGGCAGCTGTGCAGGCCGCTCAGACGAACCAAAACAACCAGCAGTCGGCAATGGGAGGGGTACCTGGCTTGCAGGACAGCAGCGTGCTAGCAGCAAGGTGGGTGAGAAGCAGCATGTGCAGCACAGCTGCAGCAGCAAGTTGCGGTTGGCTGTTCTCATGCGCGGGCAGGCAGGCAGGCATGCAGGCACCAGCACGCAAGAAGCTTGTGTGGTTTGTAAACGCATCAAACAGGCCCAGCAGACACAAGCAAAGCTGCGCATGCATGGCATTCAGCATGTAGCGCAGCAGTCCAGCAATGTGGCCTGGACCAGGCTAGCTTTCTTGCATGCTGGCTGTCGTGCTGTGCTTCCTGCGCATATTTTTTCTGTGCCTATTCGTCCTTGTTTCGCGTGTATATGACTAGAGATACCTGCACAGCATCCAGCAGGTGGCACAGCAGTCCAGCATCATGGCCTAGGCTAGTTTTTCGGCACTGCGCAACGCACTGCTCACTCATGCCAATTATGAATCTGGCATGTATGAATCCGTATCTGCACGCAGGGAGCAGCAGCTGTGGGAGCGGCAGCAGGCGCTGTTGTTTTTTTGTGCTGAACGCATATTCTCTGATGCATCATGTCTGACCTGTGTCATATGTATATGTCTGTTTCTGCAGGGAGCAGCAGCTGTGGGAGCGGCAGCAGGCGCTGCTGGACCGCATGCAGCAGCAGTGGGACAACGAGCGCCAGGTGAGCACGGTAAGATGATTCAGCAGCAGCAGCAGCAGCATTGGCAGCAGGCGCTGCTGGACCGCATGCAGCAGCAGTGGGACAACGAGCGCCAGGTGAGCAGCAGTGAGAGGTGCCAGACAGCATGCGCTGTTGCTGTTGTCTTCAGAGTTGTAAAAAGTTTACATTATCACATCTGGCATGTGTCTGTTGTGTGTGCATGTTGCTGCCGAATGTCATCTGCTTGTGCTTTCCTGCACGCCTCAGTGCAGCGGGAGCAGTCGCTTCTGAAGACGTTCTCCCATGTTGGCATACTGTTGTATGATCCTTATAAGACATACATCTTGTCATACACATACATCTGTGTCACCTGGATTGCAGGCCTGGATGCAGCGGGAGCAGCCGCTGCTGAACGCTGTTGACCATGTTTTTGACAGTGTCATTAGATATGTGAATTCGCATGTACATGTCAGTTGACTGCAGGCCTGGATGCAGCGGGAGCAGTCACTGCTGAACGCTGTCGGCCATGTTATTGACAGTGTCATATGATCCATGAATTTGCATGTGCATGTGTACTGTATCGCAGGCCTGGATGCAGCGTGAGCAGTCGCTGCTGGCAGAGGTAGCAACCTTGCGGCAGGAGATGCGGCAGCTGCTGAGCCTGCAAACGCAGCAGCAGCAGCAGCTAGCGCCGCCACGCCCAGCAGCAGCAGCAGCAGCAGCGCCGGATGCAGCTTCCTTTGCTGGGCCAGGGGCTGCTGCTGGCAGCAGCGGCAGCAGCAGCAGCGTGGATCCCGCCGCCTCCAACTCCCCTGCAGCAGGTGGGTGCCTAGGGGCCTACCGTTATATACAGTGTTACACGCGTTGCCAGCTACTGCATGTTATTGCTGTTGCTGCTGCTGCTGCGGGGGCTGACGATGATGCCGCAGCTGCAGCGGTCAATCTTGGCTCGAGCAGTTCCTCTGCTGCTGTTGCTGACGCTGTTGCTTCTGCTGCTGCTGCTGCTACTGCTGCTGTCACCGCTGTGCAGCTGTCATCTCCAGCCCCAGCAGCGCCTGCGCTGCTGTTGCTGATGCTTGCTACTGCTGCTGCTGCTGCCTCCAATGCTGCTGCTGCTGCTGCAGTCATCTCCGGCCCCAGCAGCGCCTGCGCTGCTGTTGCTGACGCTTGTGCTGCTGCCGCTGCTACTGCTGCTGTCGCTGCTGCTGCAGCGCAGCCGTCATGTTGGCCCCAGCAGTGCCTCCGCTGCTGTTGTTGATGCTTGCTACTGCTGCTGCTGTCACTGCTGCTGCAGCTGTCATCTCCGGCCCCAGCAGCACCTCTGCTGCTGTCGCTGACGCTTGTGCTGCTGCCGCTGCTACTGCTGCTGTCGCTGCTGCTGCAGCGCAGCCGTCATTTTGGCCCCATCAGCGCCTCCGCTGCTGTTGCTAATGCTTGCTACTGCTGCTGCTGCTGCTGCCTCCAATGCTGCCGTTGCTGCTGCTGCAGCAGCTGTCATCTCCGGTCCTAGCAGCGCCTCTGCCGCTGTTGCTGAGGCCATCCGGGCAGTGAGGGATGCGCACGCAAACCCACCAGCAGCAAGCAGCATGGAAGACACAAGCCCAGGTGAGGCACAGCAGCAGCAGCAGCAGCGGCAGCAGCAGCAGCAGCAGCAAGCAGCATGGAGGACACCAGCCCAGGTGAGGCGCAGCAGCAGCAGCAACAGCACCAGCAGCAACAGCAGCAGCAAGCAGCAAGCAGCATGGAGGACACCAGCCCAGGTGAGGCACAGCAGCAGCAGCAGCAGCAGCAGCAGCAAGCAGCAGCAGCAAGCAGAATGGAAGACACCAGCCCAGGTGAGGCCTGGCAGCAGCAGCAGCAGCAGCCGCAACTAGCATGAAGACACCTGTTGGGCAGCAGCAAGCAGCCATGGTTGGTGCCTCTTGTTGATGAATAGCAGCAGCAACAACAGCAGCAGCAACAGCAGCAGCAGCAGCAAGCAGCGAGCAGCAAGCAGCATGGAAGACACCAGCCCAGGTGAGGTGCAGCAGCAGCAGCAGCAGCAGCAGCAGCAGCAAGCAGCCATGGTGAAAGCTGGTGTCCGGCCCAGCAACTGCAGCAGCGGCAGTGCCAGCTGCTTGCAGTGTTGGATGACACCTTGTCAGCCAGCAGCAAGGAGCCCAGGGCAGCCAGGGCCAGAGCCAGGACAGAGCCAGGGCAGCAATCAGCGATGTTGGGCGCAGCGGCTGAGTCAGCAGCAGTGCAGAGGCAAAACAGAATGTTTTTGAGTGAGCGTTTGTGCACAACGGTGGAGATGATTTAATACAAATGACAACTCAGTACTGCACGACTTTTCATTGACTTTGCAGAAGTTGCTGCCATTGTTGCAGGGGCATGGGAAAACCTGTTTGGCGGAAGCAGCGGCAGCAGCAGTGCTGCAGCAGACAGCGTAGCAGCTGCGATTGCTGCAGTTGATGACACAGATGTGCTGCTTAACATGGACCTGTCTTTTGGCGGCAGCAGCAGCAGCAGGGGCAGGCGGCGAGTTGCCTTTGATGCTGCTAGCAGCAGCAGCAGCAGTGACGAAGGATCCATTGACAGGCAGATCAGCAGCATCAGCTCTAGCAGCACAGCCAGCAGCGCCCTAAACCCAGCCGCCGCTGAGGCAGCCGTCAGTGACAGTGTTAGTAACACAGAAAGTAACGCCGCACTGATCGAGGTCCAGAAGGGTGACCCGGCGGGCCCGCCGCCGCTGCTGAACCTCGGGGACGACGACATCTTTTGGGTTTCAAAGCTGCACAGCGGTTTGATGGCGGCAGGGTTTTACCCGAGTGACGAGGAGGTTGAGAATTGGTTTTTTGGGGAGGCCACTCAGGGAGCCCTGCTGATGTTCCAGGCCTGCAACGATGTGGCAGAGACAGGTGAGGGTGCCCTTGCAAGTGCTTTTGAATTTGAATTGAAGGCAGGCAGCAGCAGGAGCAGCAGCAGTGCTCGTTCACGTCACTGCAGGTTGCTTGAAGGGCGTGTCCTGCTGCGTGTTCAGGTGCGGCAGTCAACTTTGCTGTTGCCCTATTCTTCACGTGAAACTACCATTTATCAGACCTGCTCCTGCTGCTGCTGCTGCTGCTGCTGCTGCTGCTGCTTTTGCCAGGCACCACCTGTGACGCCAGCTGGCGCAAACTGCTCGGGGAAGCAGAGTACCTTGCAGCACACGCAGCCAGCAGCAGCAGCAGCAGCAACCCAGCAGCAGCAGCAGAGGCTGGCTCAGCGCAGGGGCAGGAAGTCATCACATACAGCTTCAGCAGCAGCAGCAGCAGCAGCAAGGGTAGCAGCAGCTGGCCAGTGCTGCTGGAGATGGATGGGGGCAGAGAGGTGCATGCCCTGCAGGTGAGGGCTGGTCCGCTTGCCACTCGTTCTTCCCTGTTCATCTTGTGTGCTGGCCTGTCTTGCTGGCCTGTGCTGCTGGCCTGTGCTGCTGCTTTGCTTTTTTTGGTTTTTTTCTGGACTTCCGTCTTTTTCAGTGCAGTCACAAACATTGTTTTGTCAGCTCAAGTTGTGGGCGTGGCCTGTTGTCTGCAGTTGCTTTGTTGCTTGCTGTCTTTTCAGATGCAGTTTTACGCTGACCCTATGCATAGCATGTTTGCAACGAAGTCTGCATAACTACCGCTGATTGTTGGGGTGCATATTGCTGCATGCCGTTACATCTTGTGATACTTGTTTCTTTGTAACAGGTGGCGCGGTGGCAGGCAGGGTAACCAATGCGGTGATGACGTGTGCATGAAAGATCAAATGACCACTGCTGACAGGATGTTGTTACATGACATTACCGAATTTGTCATGTTTGTGTCATTTTGTTACTTTGTGTCACAGGTGGCGCTGGGCAGGCAAGGCTACCACTGCGGCGACGATGAGATGCGCTGGTGGCAGTTTGGCAGCAGCACGCTGGACGCACTCAAAACCTTCCAGGTGCGCTACTTTCCTTGAAAACAACACTGCTTTCAACAATGTGACCAGCAGTCAACCAGAACATGGCAAAACATGTCGTGCGACCCTGCACATCAACCAGACACTGTTTTCAGCCAAGACTGCTGTTACCAAAGCAGACTATCCACTGCATTGTATCTGGGTGTTCTTGTAAGAATATCGTTACAAAGTGTGTACTAAACTGCTGCTGCCGCTATTCTGCTGCTGCTGCTGCTGCTGCTGTGCAGGCGTGCAATGGCCTTCCTGAGTCTGGCGCCACTGATGAGCGCACCTGGCTGGCACTGCTGGGGCCTGAAGCGACACCAGATCAGCTGCAGGTGAGCAAAGACTTGGACCTGAATTAGATACGATGCTTGTTGCCCAGTTGTCAGCGATGTTGCTGGCAGTTTACCGTGCACTGCACCTGGCTGGCGCTGCTGGGGCCTGAAGCGACACCAGATCAGCTGCAGGTGAGGCGTTACTTAGGGTTTCCCTGTCAACAGTCAATCAAACTCTGCTTTTACTGCTGGCGGCTGACCGATGAGCGCACCTGGCTGGCACTGCTGGGGGCAAACGCAACACCAGATCAGCTGCAGGTGCGGAATCATGCGTGATCTCATGTTTTGACTGAGTATCATGATCATTTTATTGTTGTTGGTATTGCTGACAGTGCACAGAACTTAAACTTGCTTCAACTCTGCTCATTGCTCTGGTGTCATGGATTTTGTGGCTAGTTGAACGATGAGCGCACCTGGCTCGCGCTGCTGGGGCCAGATGCCATGCCTGAGCAGCTGCAGATGACGCAAGACTTGACACGAGCTGCTGCTACTGACGGTTGCTGCTGCTGCTGCTGCTGCTGCTGCTGCTGCTGCTGCTGCTGCTGCTATGACCGCTAGAGCTGCAAAGGCGCATATCATGCAGTGGCGCAAGACCTTTGGATGCTGCTGCTGTTGCTGCTGCTGCTGCTGCTGCTGCTGCTGGTGCTGCTGCTGTGTGGTGAGGAGTCCTACCATGAGGAGGATGCAATGTTAGCAATGCTGCAAGTCTTTTGACTTTTAACCATTGTTGCTCCCTGCCACTGCCACTGCTGTTGTGGCTGCTGCTGCAGGAGCTGCGTGGTGAGGAGTCCAGCTATGAAGAGGATTTGGCTGAGCCTGAGGCTGGAGCGGTATGGCTGCTTGGCGAGCAGCGCTGGTCACGGCCGGTGAACGGCACGTCATAGATTGCTCTGTCCCAGAGGCACGGTGTGTGTCACTCAGTATCAACCTGGTTTGCGGACCTTGCAAGCTGCAGTAGCCAGAGCTCACAGCCTGCTGTTGTTGCTGGAGTTTTGCTGTTCGTCACAGTGGCCTCTTTCTGTGCACCTTTGCATATTTGGTTGTGAGCCGGACATGGCGGAGCCTGAGGCGGGAGCGGTGTGTGGCTGCTGGGCGAGCAACGCTGGCTGCGGCTCGTGAACGGCACCTCATGAGGTTTCATGGGTCAGTTGTGGTATGATAGCATGGTTTGGTACAATATCAAGGCTCAGTGTTGTCAACAGCTGGCTGCTACAGGTGACATGATTGATTCAGCGGTTTTCAAGTTGTCGTCAACTGGGTAGTTGAGCAGCAATTGAAGGTGCCTGAAGCCGGCGCAGGTTGTGTGGCTACTAGCAGAGTTGTGCTGATCACGACCAGTGATCACTTCGGCTTGGTTGCGCAATGAGCCTTTTATTGGCTCGGACACGGGCTGTGTTCACGCCGTGTAACTCATATATTGGACATAGACATGTGATAGTTATGCCATGCAGTGCAACAACTCAACAGCTGTGGAATGATGGTTGTTACAGCTGCTGTAGCCTACCTATAGCCTGTAGGTTACAGTACCTTAATATGCAACGCCCCAGCTAAACTCCTTTTGTAGCGGGCGTGCACACAGAGGCTCCCGTATGTCTTGAAGTCGATTTTTTGCATACTTGTAGCTGTTACAGGCCATGTTCGGAACAGTATGTTGAAGCGCACGGTGGAGTTTCAAATTCAGTCAGTGACATGACAAGAGAAGTCAACTAAAATGTAACTCCCACAGAAACACGCCGTGATGTCTGACATCCAAGGAGCTTTGTCAAATCATCAGTCCACACAATAAAGGGTGTTAGCTAGTCCGTTTGGGCAGCGTTATGTGTAACCAAGCCTCGGCCTCCCGTACACTTCAACTTCGTGTAATGGGTGCACGCAAACGCCCAAGCCAGCCGTGGTCAGAAAGCCTGGGCCAGCGGGTACCATTGTACGCATGGTCAAACACAAGTATCATGCACGGAAATCCCCACAAGCTTTGTCTGACTCCTTATTGGGTGGACATGTGGCCCTATGTTGGTAAATGGGGAAACAATCCAGCAGGCAAGTTATACACGGTATACCGTGTTACGTAACAACAAAGCGCAGAGACAAGCACAAAGGTGGTAGCAACCCACACCAATCAACCCAACACCAGGCAAGCAAGAACCAGCCAGCAATGTAATCAGGCACCAAGCACTGATGCAACAGCTAGAGTGTTGGTGACAAGCAAATTCTCTGCATATGCGGTATGCAATGCCAACCACGTAGGAAAGCGCTAGACTAACAGCAACAGAGCATGGAAAGGTACAACAAGCACAAAGAGACCTAGCCTGGGCGTGGCACTGCCGCGCCGCTCCGAGCGTGGCATTGCGTACAAGTGACCGTACAAGTAAGTGGTACAAGTGACGTTTTTGAGATCTGAAATTCTGATCTCAAACGTTACCATGTGAATGATTAGCCACGGTACCCCACAACATTATGCAACATGCACAGGGGCGCCACGCGTGCAAAAATCGCGGCCACGCCCGAAGCAGCCGCCCTTGCAGAAAAGGCGTTGCCAACCCCACTCGCCGTGCTGCTATCGCGTGCCGCACGCAACCACCGTGCCGCACGTGGTTGGCACGTGGTTGGCAACCAACTGCAACCACCGTGCCGCACCCAACGGTTGTGCCTCAACCAAACGCACGTCACCACGCACCACCCAATCGGTGAGCAAGCTGGGTGCAACCGGCGGTTGCGAATGCCCTGCCTCCCCAAAACAGCCGTACCTTGCCGAACTTTGGCAGTCGTGCCTTGCGCAACAGTCCCCGTCGAAACCCTGAATTCAGGGCGTCAAAAGTTTGGACCTGCTTTGGTGACCTGCTCTGGGTGACCAGAAGCCGTGCATCGTCCCTCAGTCCTGCCGCATTCGCTGACCAGTCATGGGTCACTGAGTGACTGTTTGAAACAGTCGTAGACCGTGTACGCCACGTAGATTTTATATTGGATTCGGCAATACCCTTTGCAACAATATTGCAGGCTACAACCTGCAGATTCGAACGCGCTGTACCGCAGCTGGTAGCGCCGAACCAGGTGTTTTATGCCCAGACATGGGCACAAACATCACACATGTCATAACTTTGTAACGTCTTTGTCACACTCACAGAAAATGATAGCGAAATTCAGAGAAACATGCATAGTATGCATCATCCCACAACTGTACTGCATATGATGGGGCTGCATGCAAAGCAGCCTTCGTGCTCATTGCTCGTGGCCACCATGACAACCTTGCTCCATCACCCCGGCCCACGTCAGAGCAAATAGGCACCACGAGTGTTTGGACTGGCCTGGTTGTTGTAACGGTTGAGCTGTTGTGCCCCAACTCAGGTGTTTAGACACAATTGAGATCCACCATGAGCACACGGTGGTTGGAAGGGTCAGCGATGTATGCATACCTCCCCGTGGCGGCGAAAGCCACAGCTCCTGGAGGGCCCATCAAAGTGTACACGTTTGCGCTTGGTCTCACAGTTTCCACATATGATCCGCAAGCGCCCAAGGTGGCTGACCCCACAACGAGTTTTAACTTGCCGGTGGTTTTACGCACCAGCCACACACGGCATCGGACAGGATCGCCAGCTGCATTGCGCTCAGAGTCGCTCACCAGCATGTCACCAGCAGCGTTGAAAGCGAGCGCATAGGCAGAGAGCACCGCAGTTGTCACGTCGACATCGTTGGCGGCTGTGGTGGATCCATCATTGTAGTCGCTCCATACGTTATTTTCGACCTTCTGAATTTCACCGGCAGCAACAAAGGGAATGCCGCCGGGGTTCACCGCGATGCCCGGCGGGTATGTTGCACTTCCTGTTGTGCCAATAGAGGGGGACTTGAGGTCCATTGGGAAGCTGTACACCTGACCTGTATTGCCGCCATTGTTGGCAGCGAAGGCGACAACTTTGTTGGCCACTGCATCGTAGGCCAGGCTGGTGAACGAAATGCCGGACCCTTTGTATCCTCCAACATTCCCGCTAGCGCTGTAGCTGAACACGTTGCGGCTGTAGTCTACAAAATACAAGTCTCCGTTCGGTCTAACCAACACATGTTGGGTGGAGAATCCGGGCTCGGTTAGCCCTATAATTGTTGAGACAATGCCTGTGGCTTTTGTGACCTTGCGAATTTCCCCGTTGCCAGTATCTGCAGCCACACCACAACAACATACTTAGCAGCATGCCACAGTTGCAGGATGAACATCTGAGCTCAATGCTTCGATACAAATCATGGCGGAGCATTGCTCATGGATGGGCCAACTCAGGTTGCCCTTAGATCAAGAGACTGTTGCGAGGCTCAACGGGGGGCTAGTAGTGTATCGCACATCTTAAACGATGTGACACGCTAAGTCACTGTCCGTACTTAAGTAAGCTTGGTGAAGGTGTCTGTGGCGATGCTTCAAGAAAGGATTTGCTTTGAAGTAGTGTTGTTCCAAGTATAAATCCACAGCCATCACGAAGGCCAAGGAGGCCTCAAGGACAGATAAGTGGGCCACACCGTGTGTCAAAGGTGAGGGTGGTGCACAAATGTTGCAACCGTATAATGGCAAATCCAGGAATCCAATGCACATATGCATGGGTAGCTGTGTTGGTGAATCTCAGGAAAGACTTCTGTGTTCAAACAACCATTTCAGCCAACCGACGGCCATTTGTCAAAACACTGCCGCAGTGCAAAGTTTGCAGGCCCTGAAGGTTGTGAAGGCCCGGCCTTATGGCATAAGGGTTGGGAAGGTAAGGCTCACCTGCTATGTACATATTGCCGCTGGTATCAACTGAAACACCGTTGGGAGAGTCGAACGTAGACCCAGTAGCAGAGATACCACTGAAACTGGTGCCCTTGACATCAGTGATCCCTGCAACCACTCGCACACACTCGGTGCCTGTGATACTCTTGCAGACCGTGCCCGTCCACCAGTAGGTGGGGGTGCAGCCACATGCGTAGCCAGTCCCCGGTGCCGGTACGTCATAACAGCGGGTGGATCCAGTCATGCGGGTGCAAGCAATAGCGCCGTCAGCGCAGCCGTCGGCATCTGCAACCAACAATTGCCAAGTAGGGACCACAAAACAACGAGATTTCACATCAGCATTGCTGAAACAAAACAAACAGAGGGTGCCACGAGCCATGTGACTCTGCTTTAGATTGCTTTCAAAGTGCGGCACTGCGGTGACTTGAGCACACAAGTGACAGCTCAGCTACATGCGCTACATATAGCCTATACAGTATGGCAGTCGCAGGCAACCAGCAGTGGCACTGGACAACATATGTGGCTATGCTTGCAGAGCCTACTACCCCAAATGTCGCTGACCAAGTGTGCACAAGGTGGGGGGGAAGCTTGGCGCATGTGGCCGAGTCCAGCACTGCTGGACTCAGAGTCTGTGCCACAGAAAATGTCTGAGAGGTTTTCAGCCAAGGTAGCTGCTGAGCCTCGCACCTATGCACGCAGCAGTGCCGCTATCCCAAGCATAGCCGGTAATGCAGCCGCACGTGTATCCGGTCAGGGGAGCTCTCACGTCTGTGCACACTTCATCTGAGTTTGGTGTGCGGCTGCGACTGCAAGGACTGTCTGTGCACCCGTTGATGTCTGCTTGAAAAGACAGCAGCAAAAGCAAATGGTTGGCTTAATGCTGAGTGAAGTGAGTGATGTCAAGCAACGAGTGATGATATCAGACACTTTGGAAGGGTGCTCAACACAAAAAATTCAGGTGCATGCGGAACCATTCTCCCCTCTACGTCTGCCAGCATCATCGCATCGCATGTTGGGTGTGCAGCAAACCATGCCATGCCATGCACAAGTCTTTCCAGCCATACTTCGCGCACTGTAACCAACCCGGCAGCCACGCACCTATGCATGAAGCGGTGCCGCTGTCCCAGGTATACCCGGCAGTGCAGCCGCACACATATCCGGTCAAGGGCGCGCGCACGTCTGTGCACGTTTCATCCGAGTTTGGTGTGCGAATCTTAGAGCAAGGACCGTCTGCACACCCGTTGATGTCTGCTTGCAAAGACAGTAACAGAAGCATATGGTTGCTTAGTACTGAGTGAAATGAGTGATGTTCAGCAACGAGCGATGATATCAGATACTTTGGAAGGGTGCTCAACACAAAAAGTAAGGTGCATGCGGAACCATTATCCCCTCTACGCCTGCCAGCATCAACGCATCATGCAAGTCGCATGTTGGGTGTGCAGCGAACCATGCCATGCCATGCATAAGTCTTTCCAGCCATGCTTTACGCATTGTAACCAACCCGGCAGCCACGCACCTATGCATGAAGCGGTGCCGCTGTCCCAGGTATACCCGGCAGTGCAGCCGCACACATATCCGGTCAAGGGCGCGCGCACGTCTGTGCACGTTTCATCTGAGTTTGGTGTGCGGCTTTTGGAGCAAGGACCGTCTGCACACCCGTTGATGTCTGCTTGAAAAGAAAGCAACAGACGCATGTGGGCTGCTGAGCACTGAGTGGACTTCACTCACGGTAAGTGTTGTTCAGCTAGCGACGATGTCTGGTACTGTAAAAAGGCGCTCTAGCCAAGGAGAACAGGTGCATGCAGCACCCGGTGGGAGGCTCCCTTAAGGCTCCCTTGAGCTTGTACATCAGCCTGTGCATATTGGATGTGCGGCAATTCATGCCATGCAAGAGCCTTGCCAGTCATGCCTCACGCACTTCAACGCAGCCGGCAGCCTCGCACCTATGCATGCGACGGTGCCGCTGTCCCAGGTGTAGCCGGGGTCGCAGCCACACGTGTAACCGGTCTTGGGGGCGCGCACATCTGTGCAGATCTGATTTGAGTTGGCGGTGCGGCTGCGGCTGCACGGAGTGTTGGCACACCCATCGATGTCTGCTTGGGAAGCGGCAACACAATGCTGACTGGTCAGCATCATGAATGATTCGTTGACAGTTGTAGGGAGGTGTGCATGATCATCATGCAACAGTATTGCGTTAGTGGCCTATAGGTAGCTACCATACCGGCAAGAGTCCGCAAGGCACATTCAGTGTTGAATGGGTTACTAGCTGACGCTAGCGAAGCGCTTCTCTCACACCAACCAAGCCTTCAAGCGTACAGTGTAGCTTCAGGCGAGTCGCACCTTTGCATGTATACATACGCTACGTAGCGGTGGTGTTGTCCCAGATGTAGCCAGGGTTGCAACCGCACACATAACCGGTCTGAGGCGCGAGCACGTCCGTGCATGCTTCATCTGACTTTGCCGTGCGGTCACGAGCGCACGGATTGTCTTCACACCCGTTCGTATCTGCTTGCAGCAAGCGGCAATAGAGCGCCGTAATGTACTTGAAGAACATTGGATAAAAGCATGCTTTGGACATAGGGGAGGGCTAAACCACACTGTGGTCCGCGACGGACTGTCCTATCACCACTTGTGTGAGATCACCACACAAAACCCGACAGAGACTTCGACAACCTTTGACAGACATCTCGTTGAATTGAGAACGCCACCAAACCTGTGGCTGGTGAATGTGATGCATAGCAGCGAATAGTGCCCCCTGGCAGCATGTATATGCATTGCGAGTTATGCAAGGTGCGAGCCCCAACATACCTACGCATGCCATTGCCGTAGCGTTGAATGATGTGCCAGGATCGCACGCGCAATCTTGCATGGTCGTGTTCCATGTTGCACCAGGGACGCATGCGCATGTGTAGCTGATGCCGTCGCTGAGGCACCGACCCGTGGAGCGCGGCTTGCTGGCACACGACTGAAACACGCTGAGGCAAGGGAACATGCCTGGCAGCACAGTGACGGCAGCAATTTGCTTATTGGAAACAATACATAAATGCAGTATTGTTTGTGATTACTCAGGCTGAGTCATTGAAAGCGCCATGCCTGCACAGAGTACCCTACTGTGAAGGCAAGATTCTTGCACTGAGGTGTTGAATGTTTATGACAAAGTGGAGGACACCCGCTAAGTCACTTGGCGAGTCGCAGTCGGGGCGTGCTGCGGAGCTTCAATAGTCTCTGCAGTTACGGCAGACCAAAGAAGCGCAAAAATATGCCGATCAGTGGCCGTGAAACATGCCTGATACCAGCAAGGCGCACTCACTGTAAGAGTAGCAGTCACCCTGCCTTCTCACAAATTTGCCACCGACACACTGTGCTGCTAGCGGGCCTTGAGACGGCAGAAAGCCATCAGCACAGCGCACTGCTGGACACCATTCACCGTCCTTGGTCACACTGCAGTTCCATACTGCATTGGCAAAGATCTCTTCTCCTGGGCCGCCCGTGCAATCGCCTGCGCCAAGGAACACCGCAATGAGAACACAAGATCTTGGCAATACATGCGCTTGGTTTGAAGAGCTTTAAAGTGTTTGGCGCAAGCGGATAGACCATTGCTTCATATGTGCGACATTGTCACCAGCTAAATCATTTGCATGCGGCATGCTGAGTCTTTCACTGCCGGAAGCATGCATGCATACTAGCATGGTTTAAAAGCCAAGCCTATGCTCTATTATTGAAAACTTGATGTGGCAAGACAATTGTGAGTGAGTCGCGTGAGTTTCTGGGTGATTCTCTGTCTCAGTGTCCCACACATGCGCAGCCAGTCTCAAGCTAGGCTTTGAGACAGAGAAGCTTGTTGAACAAAGTGCATGCGCAGTCCAGCAACAAGAACATTTTGCAAGCATCGTACAGTAGCCACAACGGAATCGTCAAAATCAGTCATTCATCAGCATCATGCCGCAAAACCATTGGTCATCATGTCGTGTCTCTACATAAAAAAGCCTACGCATGGATGGCGCAAACAGACACAACTTGTTGTTTGGCCGGCGGCAACTCACCGGTAGGAAGCGTGACAGCTGGCTCCACCGAAATCGTGACACCTGCCACAGCAAGGAGAGGGGACACACATGTTGTGATGTAGTTCACATGTTGTGAGGTCTAGTCCTCCGTTTCTTTTGGCATAAGAGGATTTGAAAGTCAGCAACTGGGTCATTCACCGCGCGCAAAGCCTTGACACCCGGCTTGTACATCTAGCCTAGTAGGTTTTTGCTATGCTCATGTATGTCAAATGCTTGGGACAACGTGATACCGTATCACTCTCACTATCATAGTGACTGGCATGTATGCTATGCTGCAAAAGGCTGGCGGTAGAAGGAAGCCCAACTGCCTGCCCGGCCACCTACCTGAACACTTGGCCAGGCACCCTGAAAGTATGTTAAGTAGCATGCATAGCTTGGCTTCCCAGATAGTTACGTAGTTGCGCGCAGCTAGGCCTAGGTGCATGCATATGCCTAGCCGTGACATGGCTGGGACTAGCTAGCCACTGTGCCTGCCTCTATGATAGTTGGTTCAACACTGTTGAATGATTCAGAGTGCACTTCTGGGCCTAGCTCCACCTAGCTGCCTGAGAAGCTAAGCATGGCTCACTGTTTAGCTAAATGTACACCATGACGTAGCTTGGCCTAGCTTCTTGCCTAGTGGGAACCAGCTAGCAACCTAGTTGAGGTGGCGCATCCTAGATAGAAATGACATGCATATATATGTTTGTCTGGGCTAACCTATTGCAAACATGGCCAGATCCATGTCTTGAGACAAAGTGGCCTAGCGAGCTGCCTAGGAGCTGGGAGTTGCCTGCCATGCATACATGGCCTTGCTGCGTTTCAAAGGTAGTATGGGCAATGACAAGCATGAGTGAGCCCGCTAGCCTAAAAGTGGTGCCTTGCTATGACTCGTCAATTACAACAAAAAGGGCCTTCTGTACATTTCATTCTAAAATATCAAGTCAAAAAATGTCTTAGTGCGTGCTGAATACCCAACTAGCCTGAGCTAGCTCTGCCATGTCCCGGGGATTCTGGCAGCAAAATCCCTTTGACAATCAACTCACCCAGGTCGTAGGTGGACCCCAACATCTGTTGCAGCTGAGTTTGCAGGTCAACGAAGCTGCCAACCAGCCCAAACGTGCAAATTGCAAATTGGTAGGTAGACCCAACTGCGCTGGGAGTTGCTGCACGGCGTACGCTTGTGGATGTGCATCTGGCATTTTTCATCGTTATTGTTTTTATGTGTTGCGGAGCAGTGCGGGCGTCAACCTCTTGCATGATGACACCAGTGTACAACCAGCCATATCCTTCTGCATAGTGGCATTGCAGCTGCTGGTGGAGTTCACGATGACTGTGATGGTGATGTTCTGCCAGTCTGAGTCGGATACTGCAGTGGCATTGCAGAATGGCAGAACATTTAACACTCAGAGTCGAATGAATGTACTATCTGTGCCAGCAAGGGCTCAAGCAAAACCAGCACATGGCGCGGCGTGTTGTAACAAATGAGGATGGTTGACAGAAGTTACGCACCAACCATTGTGGCACGCACATTGATTTTCTGATCACGCACACATTGTAGGATGGCAAAGTGCCAAGCATCATATTTGACAGTTGTCACATCTGCATGTGCGCATACATGCAGCAGGACGTCATGGAGACAATCAAAGCCACACTACAGCATGCCTCGTACAGGTTGTCATGTCATAACTTACTATTTTTGCAATCCTTGTCTGTGGTGCTTCCTGCCATCACAGTGTGTGTACCAGCAAGGCAAGTGGTGCACACCACGCTAGTAGCGTCACCCCCTAGGGACCACGTGCCTGGGCGGCACTTCTGGCAGGCACGGCCCGCTCGCCCAGGTCGGCACACTGCACACAACGTAACACGCATACCTTGCAAGTAGTTGGCAAATAGTTGAGTTGAGATGTTCAGCAACATGTGATGAACACTCTTGATATATGCATGCAACCTTTGGGGCCCAGTTTTGCACTCAGAACAATGCATTCGAGGCCCATTGTGCAGCCGTTGCGTGATGCACACCAATGGTTGTGTGGCGCACAAAGCCGCCTTACCAGAGCATGTTGTTCTTGACGTTATGGGGGTGGTGAAGCCCTCACTGCAGTTGGTGCACTTGGTTGAGCCTGCAGCTGGTGCAACACTCCCAGGACGACACTGCACGGCAACACAGACAAGCATCACGGGATATGCAATGATGCTGGCGCTGTTCAGCCAAGAGTGAAGCGCGCGGTGCTGACAATCGGCAAAAGCAACAACATGTTTTTGTATTTACTCTTATCGTTGGTAATGCCGCTGTTGCTGCTCCATTTGCGGCTGCCGCTGTTGCTGCTGCTGCTGCTGTTGCCGCTGCCGCTGCCGCTCAGTGCTCCCGCTGTTGCTGCTGCCGTCAACGGCAGCAACGCTGCAGTTGCTCCCACTGTTGCCGATGCTGTGTTGTTGCTGCTGCTGTTGTTGTTGTTGCTGCTGCTGCTGCTGCTGCTGTTGCTGCTGCTGATGCTGCCGCCGCTGCTGGTGGTGATTTTGCTGCCGAGCAGCGTATGGCAGGTTTGTGTTTAAGTGCGCATGCGCAACTATGTGCATGTGCGTCCAGCGATGTCAAATGCTTGAAGCAAGCATGCAAGTGCGCACTTGCATGCTTGCTTCAAGCATTTGACATCTCTGCACACTGGGACGCACATGCATACTTGCTTCAAGCAAGTTATTTGTAAATGGATAGTACAACAACAGCTCAAAGGTGAAACATCATCCTTTGGCCCATTCAATGATTGTAACGTGCACCGCGCAGGTAGTTGCGCGCATGCATGCGCATATGGCATATGCCATGCAGATGCCCTGCAACATTGCAGATAACTCACCAGCCTGCAAGCCGCAGCGTTTGTTTCGTGAGGAAAGCGGCCAGGTGCGCAGCACACGCAGGCGCGCCTCCTTGGAGGCACCCAATCTGAACTGTCCGGGCTTGCAGGGGACTCCTTGCAGACTTGGCAGCTTGGCCTGCACTCTGTTGTGGTCTGCCCTGCTATAGCTGTACATTGGTCGCTCAGTGGAGATATGACAGCCTTGAACGTTGCCTGAACAACTTGAGACAACTCTCGAGCCATGGTTGGCCCTGGAGTTGATATGATCGCTGCAAACAACAGCAGAAGCACTGCACGACTCGCAGCTGCATGTGCCATGCCAGCGCGCGTGCTTCCTCTTTGACTCGTTGAATTGAGTTTGGATTATAGTTTTGGGTTGTTGTACAGCTGTACAAGCACCTCTCGGCCGTGGCACTGTCGCTTTGGGCTCGGTGCAAGAGCTGGCTTCCTGAGTCGCTCAGCAGATGGTATATGTTTTCATTCCATAATATGTACCACTGGAAGTCGAAGCCATGGAGCTCGATCAAGGCTAGGAGCAGAAGTGGCAATGTAACCTGGACGACCTCATACGACCTCTCACCTGGCTCAGACGCCATCAGTCGAGTGTGATACTGCCACAAAATGTGTGTTGGAGCTCAGGTAAAACAAATCTGGGTCGTCGTGATGGTGATACTTGCAGGGAGCAGCAAGACCCTGCAGACGAATTGCTTCGCACCTCTCAGAGTGCAGAGTGCAGAGTCTGCATGCTTTGTGCGCTGCAGCTGCTGTTCCTGACACATGGTGACTTGATGTTGCAGTTCAAACTGAACTCACCAAAATGAGCACATCCCTTTATTCCTGCCATAAAGTCATCCAGCCTGGCAGGCTGGATAAAAGTGCTGCAATCAGCAGCACCAGAATAATCAAGTGTGGTTTACAGGACGAGCACAACGCCCGGTTTCGGCCAACGACATGCTCATTGAGCAACCATCGACTCCTGAACGTCGTAAGAGTTGATGCCACCCATGCTGCCTGCCATCGCTGCTGCTGCCGGCTCAACAACGCATGCAATGCAGTTGACCAGCAATGTCAACGGCATGCACATTGTGTCTGCAGAAACAGCTGTGAAAGAAACAATTGCAAGGCCCTTGTGCAGCCGCTCACAGTGGCGGCCACTGATGCGGCATTAGGCCTGCAGCGCACAAGCAGACACATGTAAGCCCCCTACATAGCGCAACACAGACTCTGCTAGCAGAAGCAGCTACCAGCACTCTCTGGTGTACATTGTGTAGTCTGACTTTGACCACATGTGCAACTGCAGCAGCAAGCAACAAGCCGTGCCACAAGCAAATCAGGCACGTCTCGAGCAACTGACCTCGCTCCTGGTGATACAATGTTAGTACATCATGATGAATACATTTTTGAGCGGTGGTACATGAAAACGAACACCCTCGCCACGTGGGAAAACTCAACAGCTGATACGGCACAGCCAACTACAACATAGCAGCAAGATAAGATAACGTAATAAAGCTGGACCAAGGACACGATACATGCACGCCAGGGCAAAATAACAGCCAAGAAACCACAGCAAAACATCAGCCATGCACCGTAATCATGCCAGGTGGCACCAAGTACAACGCTGTGCCCCACCCCTGAACCTGAGCGAACCTGAGCGACCTGTCAACAACACATGCTTGTGTGTCCACAGTGACATCTCAACCCCAGCATAACAACGTGAACATGAGGATGTATAGTACACATGTGACAACATCAGCTCACTGCCAGACCCTGACACCAAAACCCACGTCACGCGCAAACTGCCAAACAGACCACACCCCTAGGCAACCTCGTGCACAACATGCCTCAATACAGCTGAAATATAACGACTGGTACGCAGCACAGCGGGCCAGGGCTGCACATCTGCCAAACATAGCTGCTGCTGCTGCTGCTGCTGCTGCCGCTCTCAGTTGTAGTTGCAGGGAACTTCCCTTGAACTTGAAGTTGAAGTTGAAGAACTTGAACTTGAAGTTGTATGGCACCTAGCACGGCGCTACTGTGAGTCCATCGCACCTTAATGCTGCTGCTGCTGCTGCCGCTCAATTGAGGTTGCTGGTGCCATTTGAGAATTTATCAGGCACCTGCCAGGGCGCCACACATCCACCAAGCCTCGCTGCTGCTGCTGCTGCTGCTGCTGCTGCTGCCACTGCTGCCGCTCAGTTTGGGTTGCTAGTGTCACTTGGGAAGCTGTCCGGCACCTGCCACAGCACTGCTGCACCTTCATCAAACCTCGCTGCTGCTGCTGCTGCTGCTGCTGCTGCTGCTGCTGCTGCTGCTCAGTTAAAGTTGCTGGTGTCATCAGGGAAGTTGTCGGGCACCTGCCACGGCGGCAGCCGCAGCCGCAGCCGCTCCGGCAGCAGCGGCAGCCCATCTTCTCCATACTGAAGCCCGAACCCTGCTGCTGCTGCTGCTGCTGCTGCTGACTCAGCATCCTCAGCGGCAGCGTCTGATGCTGCATCAGTGTTGTTGCTGCTGGTGGTGTGTGGCTGGATGGGGGTGTTGAAGACTGGGCCAGAGAGCTCGTGGAAGAGCTTCAGGTTGTCGATGAGCTTGTGCGTGATGTTGCAGCAGCCGCACCTGCGGCGGCAGTAGCAGCAGCAGCACAGCAACGGCAGCAGCAGCAGCGGCAGCAGCAGCAGCAGCGGCAGCAGCAGCAGCAGCAGCAGCGGCAGCAGCAGCAGCAGGCAAAGATGTGTTAGTGGAAGAGCTTCAGGTTGTCAATGAGCTTGTGCGTGATGTTGCAGCAGCCGCATCTGCGCCAGCAGCAGCAGCAGCAGCAGCAGCAGCAGCAGCAGCAGCAGCAGCAGCAGCAGCAGCAGCAACAGCGGCAGCAGCAGCAGCAGCGGCAGCAGCAGCAGCAGGCAAAGATGTGTTAGTGGAAGAGCTTCAGGTTGTCAAAGAGCTTGTGTGTGATGTTGCAGCAGCCGCACCTGCAGCGGCAGTAGCAGCAGCAGCAGCAGCAGCAGGCATGATATTGTTGAGTAGGCGAGCTTGAGGTTGTCGATGAGCTTGTGCGTGATGTTGCAGCAGCCGCACCTGCGGCAGCGGCGGCAGCAGCAGCAGCAGCAGCAGCAGCAGCAGCAACGGCAGCAGCAGCGGCAGCAGCAGCAGCAGCGGCAGCAGCAGCAGTAGCAGGCAAAGATGTTTTAGTGGAAGAGCTTCAGGTTGTCAATGAGCTTGTGCGTGATGTTGCAGCAGCCGCATCTGCGCCAGCAGCAGCAGCAGCAGCAGCAACGGCAGCAGCAGGAGCAGCAGCAGCAGCAACAATTTCCCAACTTCAGGCGTGTAACCCCAAGCTTCACAACTCCGCAACCCTGATCTCTACATGGCCAGCAGACTCACTTCGCAAACACGGTGCCTGAGGTCCATGCGTCCTAACTCGGCAAAACCCTGCATCTTCAACCCCAGTGGCCCTCATACTCACTTTGCAAACACGGTGCCTGAGGTCTCTGCGTGCCTGAGGTCCATGCGCGCAGGCTGACCAGCTAGATGGTGGTGGCACTAGGACGCGCTAGAACCTCAAACCCGAATGCCGAACGCACTCACTTTGCAAACACGGTGCCTGAGGTCCATGCGTGCGGGTTGACAGGCTTGATGGTGGTGGCCCCGCAGCGCTTGCAGGTGAACTTGATCTGCGCAGCAGAGCAGCAGCAGAGCAGTAGGTGGCGCTGCTGCGTAAAATGATGTGTTGCAGTACAACATTCAAACCACCATGCTGCTTGTGTTGCACAACGTGGTACAATCACGTTGCAACAGCTGCCACATTTGGTAAACTTCAAATACTGCATCACTCACCTTCATGGTCCTACGCTTGTGCTTCGTGTTGAACGTCTCATACACTGCCTCGTCATCCTGCAGGCACACACACAGCGACAGCAGCAGCAGCAGCACCAGCAGCAGCAGCAGCAGCAAGACGTCAGACCCGTGTTACGACATGTCATACACTGCCTCGTCATCCTGCAGGCACATGCACCGCCGCAGCAGCACGAGAAGCAGCAGCAGCACGTCAAATGTTGATTGAACGCCTCATACATTGCCTCGTCATCCCGCAGGCACGTGCGCAGCAGCAGCACCAGCAGCAGCAGCAGCAACTGGGAGACATCTGCAGCACTGCGTCATGACCATTGTGGTTCCGTTCCTGCTGCAGCGAGCGGCTCAGTGACACGCAAACATTGCAAACACATATGAATATGCTCCATTTCCATCTCATCGTAGCAAAACAACTCACCACAGGCAGCTGCAGGTCATCATCCCTCCTGCACAGCGCTGAGCCCAGCACCACACCAAGCATGGTGCTGATGCGCTTGAAATATCTTGAACCTGACGACCACACCTTCTAGATGCCTAACCAAAGCTTTCTTACTATCAGCGAGCTGAACTCACCACAGGCAGCTGCAGGTCGTCGTCCCTCCTGCGCAGCGCTGAGCCCAGCACTACGCCAATCATGGTGCTGCCATCACGCGGCACGCAGGACACATCCAACACAGAACCACCAGTTTCAAAAACGCATCTGCAAACGAGTGTGCTGCACCACAGCATCAGCTTACCACAGGCAGCTGCAGGTCATCGTCCCTCCTGCGCAGGGCAGAGCCCAACACCACACCAAGCATGGTGCTGCCATCACGCGGCACGATGGCCAAGCAGTTGCTGCCCTCGTTGCTTGCAGGAAATTCAACATCCTGCTCCTGCAAGCCCCAGCTGTCGCTGCCGTTTGAATCCTGCTGCAGCATCTGCTTGAATGGCACGATGCCCAGGCTCTTTCCCTCCACTGGCAGCACCACAATGGACACCTCCACTTCATCTGAAGGCAGAGGAATGATTTCTGTGGGAGGCTGCGGCTTGCGAATTGCCACGCCACGTGGCGGAGAACGCTGCAGGACTAGGGCCTGCTGCTGATGATAAGAATGGCGCTGCAGGTGCTGCTTCTGCTGCTGCTGTTTGAAAGCTCCTGCCTGTGAGCTGGCAGGGCTCATGATGAAGCTGTCGCCGTAAACAGGGCCTGCTACTGCATCGCTCATGAACCAAGCTCCGCCCGGAAGCATCATGAGGCGCTTAAAGGCGGAGGCATCGTCTGAAGGAAGGGCATGCAAGCAGGTCCTGCTCCTGCTGTTGTTGGGCCTGCTGAGTACAGCTGGCCGCAGAGCTCTAGTTGCTGAAACGTTCGAATGGTTGAGGTGTGGCACGCTGCTGCGTGCGTGCAGCGCCTGCATGGTTGCTGCGTGCGTGGATATCAGCAGTTGTTCGGCACCTCCGAAACTTTGCAGACGTGAGGCTGATCTTCTGCCTCTTAGAACGTAGTTATGCAAATCACCGCAAATCAGGCCATTTCAGCAACATGTGATGTCCATTGAGGGTGCATACCAGACCTTGCTTGTCAGTCAGGGCTTGAGGGAAACCATTTGAAGCATAAGACGCTTGCAGCAATTCTATGTTACGCAAATTCCATCGTTGAATACTGATCGGTTGCTTTGAACGGCCTCTAGCAAGCCCTCAACATGAAGTGACCCCTGCTGCTCTACAAGTTGTCACTCGCGCGCTCTGTTTCGCCACCTGCCAGGCCTATATCTGCATCTGGCTTATGCTTCGCTGTGTCAGGCGCCTGGTGGCGCTCCTTCTAGCCGGAAAGCAGCTGCCACAGCATGTAGCCTTCATCATGGATGGCAACAGACGGTTTGCTGACCAGCTAGGCCAAAAACGCATAGATGGACATACTCAAGGCTATAATAAGGTACATGGTTTACGAATGTGCTCACACAACCACTTTAGGCAGCACCAGCAGCCTGCAGCTGCTACAACTGCCAACATGGTCCTACAGCAGCTGCTAGCGCACCACATGCTGTACACCCACCTGTTGTTGGCCATAGATTGTGTCAGGAATTTGAATATGTGTCTCCACAATCAGAACATGCTGATGTTCAGCAATGTGTGTGAGCATATCGCTTGTCAGGTCTCGGAAGTGTTTCGGCAGCTGCCACTGCCAACCGCCTGATGGCCGTTTGCAACACACTCCATGCCTACACCAGTTAAACCAGAAGCTATCATACATGATGATTACATGTTGTATATAAGTATTTTCAGCAGTCTCTGAAGTGCATGTGACATTGCGGCACTGCCTGGACCTTCCAGCAGCACAGCAGCATCAACCACCCCTACACTGATGCTATGGTTTGACCGACACATTCCTGGTTTGACCAATGTTTGACTGAACCAGCCCCAGCTATTTGTCAGCTCGTGTATGTTTGACCGGTCCCTGCTGTCGAAGCAGGACGTGCAGTGGTGCTTGCAGCTGGGCGTACTAGCAAGAGCAATTATCCCTCCTCACACACACACACTGGTGCCTTGTTTGACCAAACGTACTGTTGTTTGACCAACTCGTGACCCCGCAGATGAAGCAGATCGTGCAGTGGTGCCTGGAGCTGGGCATCAGCTGCGTGAGCGTGTACGCGTTCAGCGTCCCTACCTCAGCATCCCTCCCCACTCACGCACTGGCGCCTTGTTTGACCACCTCTGCTGTTGTTTGACCGCAGATGAAGCAGATCGTGCAGTGGTGCCTGGAGCTGGGCATCAGCTGCGTGAGCGTGTACGCGTTCAGCATCCCTATCTCAGCATCCCTCCCCACTCACGCACTGGCGCCTTGTTTGACCACCTCTGCTGTTGTTTGACCGCAGATGAAGCAGATCGTGCAGTGGTGCCTGGAGCTGGGCATCAGCTGCGTGAGCGTGTACGCGTTCAGCATAGACAATTTCAGGCGGCCAGCAGATGAGGTGGACGCTCTCATGGAGCTGGCGGCTGCAAAGTTTGATGAGCTAGCACATGTGAGCAATGGGGTGGTTTCAGTATGTTTCTGTTTTGCTGGCTGCTTGTTTTCAGTGTGTTTGTAGTTTGTGCTTGTTGTCTTTTTATTGTGATGTGCATTGGGATGTACGCGTTCAGCATAGACAACTTCAAGCGGCCAACAGATGAGGTGGACGCTCTCATGGAGCTGGCGGCTGCAAAGTTTGATGAGCTGGCACATGTAAGCAATGGGGTGGTTCTCGTGCCTGTTGCGTGTTTCTGTAGTGTGCTGCCAGCCTGCATGTGATGTGTGTTCAGTTGAACTCTCGTCTGTTTTGTGTCTGGGTTGGCGCCTTCAGCATAGACAACTTCAGGCGGCCGGCAGATGAGGTGGATGCTCTCATGGACCTGGCGGCTGCAAAGTTTGATCAGCTGGCACAAGTGAGCAATAGATATCAGTATGTTGTACTTTTGTACTTGTGTTCAATGTGGAGGACTGGTGCATTTCCGTGTGTGTGTCCCGTCTACTGTCGTGTGCGATGTTTAGCGCATGTGGGCCATCAGCAGATGAGGTGGACGCACTGATGGAGCTGGCGGCTGCTACGTTTGATGAGCTGGCACACGTGAGTGGCTGGGTTGGCTGCATGTGATTGAAGTGTCAGAGTAAGGGCTTGCGGGCTGATGGGCAGCAGCAGAGGGACGCACTGATGGAGCTGGCGGCTGCAATGTTTGATGAGCTGGCACATGTAAGCAATAATGTCAGTCTGTTTGATGGTTTTCCAATCAAAGAGTGTCAGCATTCAAAGGCTTGAGCACAGGTGGGCCGTCAGCAGCAGAGGAGGCTGATTGATGGAGCTGGCGGCCGCATAGTTTGATGAACTGGCACGTGTGAGCGGCTGGCAGTGATGTTAAAGATTGCATTGTGTGCAGTGCGTTCCAGATGCATCTAGGTGTGTTCTCGCCACCTCAAAAGGTGGAGTATCAGAAGTACAGGTGACTGCAATAGCAGCAGCAGCAGGTAAGGCAACAGCCGGCGTGTGTGCTTCTGACATCATTCTGCTTCCGCTGCTGCTGCTGCTGCTGCTGCTGCTGCAGGATGAGGATGCCAAGCGCTGGGGGGCAGAGCTGCGTGTAGTAGGTGACCTGTCACGTGCCCCGCCAGCCATCCAGGCAGCAGCAGCACGGCTGATGCAGGGTTCTAAGGAACAGGGGCCTACACGTTCAATTGTGAACATCTGCTTCTCATACACGTGAGTGAAAGCAGTGTGTGTTGCTGTGACTGGGGTGCAAGTGACAGCAGCAGCAGCAGCAGCAGCAGCGCGGCTGATGCAGGGATCTAAAGAGCAGGGGCCAACACGCGCGGTCGTGAACATCTGCTTTTCGTACACGTGAGTGAAGCAGTGCATTATGCTGTGACTGGGGTGCAAGTGCCAGCAGCAGCAGCAGCGCGGCTGATGCAGGGTTCTAAGGAGCAGGGGCCCACATGCGCAGTCGTCAACATCTGCTTCTCATACACGAGAGTGTTGGTGTTACAGATGCTCCAGCAACAGCAGCAGCAGCAGCGGTGCGCAAGCTGTTAACATGCTGTGCTTCGTGCATGCTCATCATTTCAGCGCTGCTGGAACTTACCATGTAGGTCCAGCCAGGGGCTGCATCATGTGCTGCAGCAGGTGTTGGAATTGTAGTGCTGTGTGTATCAATCACTGTGCTTGTTGCTTACTGCTTGTTACTCACTGCAGGTCCAGTCAGGAGCTGCAGCATGCAGTGCAGCAGGCGGCGGCTGGAGTGGCAAACTGCTCTGCTACACACTGTGTCAACACTAAGCTAAATATCCTCTGCTGCTGCTGCTGCTGCTGGTGGTGGTGGGTGCCCCGTGCAGGTCTAGTCAGGAGCTGCAGCACGAGGTGCAGCAGGCGGCGGCTGGAGTGGCGCAGTCGCAGCTGCTGTGCTACACACTGGCGCATCACTCACCCGCTGCATCCTCTGCTGCTGCTGCTGCTGCTGTTGCTGCTGCTGCTGGTGTTTGCCCCCTGCAGGTCTAGTCAGGAGCTGCAGCATGCGGTGCAGCAGGCGGCGGCTGGAGTGGCGGGCTGCCTACTGCTTTGATACACACTGGCGCAGCTCTCACCCTCTGCACCCTCTGCCCCTGCTGCTGGTACACACGGTGTCATCTCTTACCTTATTTATCATCTCCTGCTGGTGTTTGCCCATGCAGGTCTAGCCAGGAGCTGCAGCATGCGGTGCAGCAAGTGGCAGCTGGAGTGGCGCAGTCGCAGCTGCTGCCGGATGACGTCACGCCGCAGCTGCTGCAGCAGGTACGGAGGCACTGCGCTATCTGCCAGTTTCTGCATCTGCGGGGTCCGCTGTTTCAGCTGCTGCCGCAAGTTACTATCGACATAGTCGGTCGCAGTTAGTGGCAGGATCTCCTACCGCCACATATTTTTCTTGCAAGTGATGTGTGTGTGCTGGTGCTTTGACCGCGCTGGTGATTGCCGCCGCTGACATACAAACGTAACATGTTGCCTTTTGTGTGCATCACCTGCAGGTGATGCACACTCGTGAGTGCAGGTGATGCACACTCGTGAGTGCAGGTGATGCACACTCGTGAGTGCCCGCCAGTCGACCTGCTCATACGCACCTCGGGCGAGCAGCGGCTCTCCGACTTTTTGCTCTGGCAATCCACCCATGCCTACATAACATATGTTATGTAACATGTCACATGCAGGTGATGCACACGCGCGAGTGCCCGCCGGTGGACCTCCTAATCCGCACCTCAGGGGAGCAGCGGCTCTCCGACTTCCTGCTCTGGCAATCCTCGCACGCCCTACTGCACTGGGATACATGCCTCTGGCCAGAATTCGGCTACAGCAACCTCCTGCGAGCTTTATTAGCATGGCAAGCTGCAGGCGGTGATCTGCTACAGCTGCGGCTGGCAGCAGAAGCAGCTGTAGCAGCAGAGGTTGTGGCGCAGCAGCAGGCAGCAGCACGGCTAAGTGGCGCGAGCAGCCCGCCGAGAGTAGTGTGGGCTGATGCGAGGCTGGATGAGGCCCTGCAGCAGCAGCTGCTGTGCGCGTCATCGCTGCTGCAGGATTACCAGCAGCATGATGTGTTAGCCGGACAACAGCAGCAGCAGGGGATTTTGCCGCCGGAGGCGTTAGCACAGCAGCAGCAGCAGCAGCAGCAGGGGCGCTGGTGGAGTAATGCCGGTTCCTGGGGCAGTGCCAAAGGCGGCAGCAGCAGCAGCAGCAGCAACGGCAGCAGTCCGTGCGGCAGCAGTCCACAGCAGGCAGCGTCAGCAGCACTGTCAGTGATTAGTGAGGATGCAGCCACGTGCTGTCCGCACCCCTGCTCACAGCTAAGAGTGGATAGCTATGTAGCCAGGTTGGAGCAGCAGCACCTGAGTCGACTGCAGCTTCTGGCGACAGTTACCTGATTAGCAGCAGCAGCAGCAGATTTTGAGAAGGCTGCAGCTGCGGGTAGACAGTTATGTGGCCAGATTGATCCAGCAGCCTTTGAGCCGACTGCAGCTCCTGGCAATGGCCACCTAGCAGTCTGTGGGGCAGCAGCAACAGTAGCAGCAGCAGCAGCAACAGTGTGCAGTTGGTGTGCTAAGCGCTGTCATGATCAGCGAGGATGATGCCACCTGCTGCCCCCACCCCTGCTCACAGCTAAGGGTGGATAGCTATGTGGCCAGGTTGGAGCAGCAGCACCTGAGCAGGCTGCAGCTGCTGGCGACAGTTACCTGATTAGCAGCAGCAGCAGCAGCTTTTGAGAAGGCTGCAGCTGCGCATAGACAGCGATGTGGCCAGATTGATCCAGCAGCATTTGAGCCGACTGCAGCTGCTGGCGATGGTCACCTAGTAGCGTGTCACATAGCAGGCAGCCAGAAGTATGCAGCACAGCAGCAGCAGGAGCAGCATTTACGCAGGCTGCAATTACTGGCGACAGTCACCTAGCAGCCAGGCCAGCATTATGCAGCAGCAGACCGCAGTTTAGAAGCTAGCTAGCGCAGGAGGGCCACATGATGTGTGCTCAAGCGCCCGGACGGTAGGTTCACATGCACACCGCGTGCAGCCACTGTTGCAGGAGTAACAACAGCAGCTGGCTGCTGGAAACTCTCAGTGCCAGCGGGGTGTGCGTGTTACCCGCTGCACAGGCGTGTGTATACATGGGCCGCGGCTGTTGATGTAAACTTGTCCCTGGCTGGCGCTTATGGCTATTGTTACAAACAGCGCCTGAGTTCATCGCACTCAGCATGCAAAGGGATCAGCAGCTGCAGGGTCCACTGCTTTTGCATGCGCAGTGTGCCAAGGCCTGATGGCGTGGTTGCCATGCCTTGATAGGTGGTACGCTGATGATGATGAATCTGTCAAGGCCCACAGCTGTGATAGGGTGCATCCAGCTGGCACTGTGCCGCTGGATTGAGCCGCCTCAGCTACTGGCAGCTGGCCCTCGTGGATTTTGATGGGGCGCTTGACAGTGTGATGTGTGTTGTTGTTGCCACAGCATGTACATATTATGCGGATGACCTCTGGCCTGCTGGCACTTGCAACTTGCTGGCATTTGCAGTGCCAAGCAGATGGGTTTCAACTGCACATGTTCAACACATCCAGGAGCGCTGATGTTTCCATCAACATCCGGGTGTGCATGTGGCCGACGTGCCTGCCCTCTCGTGTTTTGTTGACTGCGTGATGTGCATGATTTGAATAGTTGCAGGTGTTGATGCCGCCGAGAGCGGCACACCATGCCGCTGCCAGTGCGGCGGCACCTGTTGTACATAGCATTTTCCATTGCCACCCCCATTCTCCTGTTCTTTCAGCTGGTCTGTGGGGCGCGCGACCGATGGTGCAGTGCTATGGCTGGAATGGTAACATTTGATGATGAATTGCCATTGCCTTCTGGCCTACTGTTATGTATGGGCAAAGAACAAGTGCAAGTAAACATTACCCAGCACCAATATAGGTTGCAGAATCGCAAGCCCTTGCTCTACCACAAGACATTGAGCGCCCTGTCAAAGAACACGGTGTTCTAAACTGCAGAGATAGCAGCACAGCCCGGACAAGGCTGCTGCAGCCACCACCACTGCTGCCCTCCTACAAACACTTTCCAGCAGCAGCACTCCTGAGCGCTGAAGGATCAATCCTGCGCCGTCTCCAGCTGCGGCTCCACCTTCTGCTGCGCTACAACTCCACATCAGTTATCACCTTGCTGTTGCTGCTGTCGCTGCTGCTGCTGACTTGAGTGTCAGTGTGGGGAAGTTCTTGCTCACAGCAAACTCGTAATGCGGCTTCAACTGCGGCCCTGCTGCTGCAGGCTTTGCTGCTGCTGCTGCTGCTTCCCCGCTAGCCCCCGCTGTGCCGTTGCTGCTGCTGCTGCTGCTGGCGGCGGTGCGTGCCAGCAGCATCACTGCTATGCCATTTGTGGCTGCGACGCGGTCCATTGCCTTCAGGTCCAGCTGCTGCTGCTGGCTGATTGAGAGGCTGCTGGGGCCCTTCAGGGCAACGCCGCATGCCTGCTGTGCCTGCAAATAGGGCAGAGGCATGACACACCACACTAAGTGTCAGTTGCATATGGTTGAAAGCTGATTGGGAGGCTGCTGGGTCCCTTCAGTGCCACACCGCACGCCTGCTGTGCCTGCACAAGGAAAACATACGGCCGTTTGTGTTATGTCCAGCCAGCTAGCAAACAATAAAGCAAAACCCTGGGATTGGTGAGGCTGATTGGGAGGCTGCTGGGGCCCTTCAGGGCCACACCACACGCCTGCTGTGCCTGCACAAGGAAAACACACGGTTGTTTATATTAAGTGCAGCCAGCTAAAAATCAATCAAGCAAAACGCTGGGAATGTTGAGGACCTTCAATGCAACACCGCATGTGTGCTGAGCCTGCAGGCAGCACACAAAGCATGCAACCCGCATGCAAAACATGTCTGTCAGTAGATTGGCAGTATGATGCAAGGCTGATAAGGCCCTTGAGAGCAACACAGCATGCCGGCTGAGCCTGCAAACAAGGTGTCTTGACTTAAGCTCAATATGACGTTGACTTGACGGGCACGCCAAATCAGACATGCCCGTAAGTGCATGACACGTAACAGCAGCAGCAGCAGCGCAGTCAGCGCTCACCCGCTTGAAGGAGTCCCCTGCCAGCCTCAGCAGCTGCACCGGCTCCACCCCCTCCACACTCGTGCTCGTCACAAACTGCCCGTACGTGAGCGGCTCGGGCCGCTGCAGCGCCTGAAACGCCGCAAAGCGCTGGTCAAACCTCTGAGCCTCACTGTTGAAGGGTAGCTCTGGGTGGTTGTATAATTCGAGCAGTGGCAGTGCCATCATGAGCCGAAGCGTGCCCATTGCTAGCTGCCGCTGAGCCTCTAAAATGAGGTTGGAGAGCAGCCACGCGGGCTTGCTGCTGCCGCTGCTGTGCGCATGAGCATCGCTGCTGCTGCTGCTGCTGTGCTTGGCGGGCTGCTGTTGCTGCTGCTGTGCTGCCTTTGCTGCTGCTGTAGCTGCCTTGGATCCTTTTGATGAAGCTTTGGAAGGCAGCTTGGCACCGCCCAAGCCAGCAGCAGCAGCAGCGGTACTGCTGCCCTTTTTGTGGGTGGGTCCTGGTGTGGTGATGAGGGCTGGCTGCTGCTCCTGCAGGTGCTTGCTGCCCTGCTGCCACACCATACCCAGCAGATCCACATACCTGCAGGCAGGGCTCAAAAGGCAGGGTTTAGAGACATACTTTGCAGTGCAGTTGATGAGATTTCAGTGCAGGGTTGTGGTGCTGCTCCTGCAGGCACTTGCTGCCCTGCTGCCACACCATACCCAGCAGATCCACATACCTGTTACACGGTGGAAGGGTTTAGGGTGCAGGGTTTAGGGTGCTAGACAAACAAGGGTTTCTGATTTGAAGGTGCAAGGATGAGGTTCAGATGCCCTGCTGCCACACCATTGTTCTATTGCTCACCAGTAGACCATGGCGTAATCTGCTGGCTCGTACAGGCTCAGCTCGAAGCCCATCAGCAGGTGCGCCATACACCCCCAATATTTGAGACTATGAGGACTCAAAGTCAAGGTATGCTTCTATTGCTCACCAGTAGACCATGGCGTAGTCAGCTGGCTCGTACAGGCTCAGCTCAAAGCCCATCAGCAGGTGCGCCAGCATGACGCTGCACGTCTCCACCTCCACCCAAGTCGCCAAGGGGCCCTGCATGCAGAAAATAAGCAGCAAATGCACAACATATGGTTGAGCACATGGATAGCAAGAGCGTTGATGCCACATCAGTAGGTGCGCCAGCATGACGCTGCACGTCTCCACCTCCACACAGATTTGCAGGGGGCCCTAACCATCGCATCATCAGCAAATGCACAACCAAAAAAGTTAGAAAGCGCAGATGCAGCCCGTCAGTAAGTGTCCCAGCATATTCAGACACATACACGAAATGTGGCAAACTAACAACCATAACAACTAGTAACGCACCGCAATGTCTCCGGGGTGTTCGTTGGCCCAGGTCCAGCCATGCACCACCATGTAAGCTTGGAACTGAGGGCTGTTGTCGGCGTTGAGGCCGTGCTGGTACAGGTTGCCCCAGTCCTCAAGGCCCCTGATAAGACCAAGAAAGGCAGCAGCAGCAGCAGCAGCAGCAGCAGCAGCAGAGATGGCACTGAAGTCATGTACGTGTTGTATTGTCAGCATTGAGTACTTGCTGGTACAGGTTGCCCCAATGTGCAAAGCCCCTAAGGCAGCAGCAGCAGCAGCAGCAGCAGCAGCAGCAGCGGCAGCAGCGGCAGCAGCAGCAGCAGCAGCAAGGGCAGCAGCAGCAAGGGCAGCAGTGGCAGCAGCAGCACACATGGTTTGAAAGGCAGGTTGGTGCAAGGTTCTATGTCCAGGTGAACTGGTACAGATTCCCCAGTCCGCCTGCGGTGCACTGCGTGCCAGCAAACAGCACGCAGCGGCGGACGCGGTTTCACTGTATAGAGGGTGTTGACTTGGTTCTGGGTGGAACACGTGTTTCAGAAAACAACGGCTTTCAAACACCTTCTTATTGAAACTGTGTTGTTCCCTTACCTGCGCAGGCGGCGCCTACAGCGGCTGCGGTTCATCAGCAGGGCGTGCACCAGGTTGCTGGCAGCGATCACGGCTGGCTCCATGAACAGCTCCCATCATCACCACCAATAAAAGGCTGCCTCATGTTCTAGCAGCAGCAAGGCACGCAGCCAACAACATGACACTCAAAACCCTACCAGAAAACCCCACCCTCTAACTTGCAACCCAAAACCCTGAACCCTACCTGCGCAGCCTGCGCCTGCAGCGGCTGCGGTTCATCAGTAGAGCCTGCACCAAGTTGCTAGCTGCAATGACCGCCTGCTCCATGAAAAGCTCCCCATCATCACCCAAGTCTGCCTCGGGATCAAGCAGCAGCGAGGCACGAAGCATGCGAGGCGACAGACACCAAACTGGCACCACAGGACTGCTGCTGCTGCTGCTGCTGCTGCCGCGCGGTGCTGCTGCTGATGCTGGTGGTGGTGGTGTGCCGTTGGCTGGGTCCGCTGCTGCTGCTTCTGCAGCTGCTGCTGCTCCAGGTGGGTGGCTGGGGGTGGGTATGTGGTGCTGGTGGTGCTTGGCATCATAGCTGCCATCATCTGCTGCTGCTGCTGCTGAGCCGCCTTGCTGCTGCTGCTGCTGAGATGGCTGCTGCTGCTGCTGGCTGACTTGCGGCACCCATGCGTTGTACGACACCTGCAGCAGCAGTTGCGGAAAATGCGCATTGTGGGGTGCAGCCTTCTCAAACCAAACTTCTAACTGATATGTTGCACCGTGCTGCAGTAACCCTGCTTAAAAATAACACGCGACACGCCTGAAAGAGCATGATGCGGATATAAACATCCCTTGCGAGTTCTTGCAAGTTCTACTCTCGAGTAGCTAGTATCATGCCGTAGCAAACGCCTGATTCGTACCGAAATCAATGAGCGGACTCAAAGAGCAGAAGACTGCAATGACCGCTGAATGATCAACCAAGCGTGTCATGTTAACCCTGCGGCAGACTCACCTGGGCGTGCATTGCTGCGCGTGACGTGACGCAAAGTTCATCGGGTAGTGTTGACCTTGATCCTGATCCTATTCTTTATCGTGGACCTATTGTTTATCCTGATCCTGACCCTGACCCTGACCCTGACCCTGATCCTGATCCTGATCCTGATCCTGATCCTGATCCTGATCCTGATCCTGATCCTGATCGTGCTCACCTGGATGTGCATCGCTGAGCGTGATGTGGCGCAGGTAGGCTGGGCCGCAAAGTCCGTCAGGTAGTCCTTCAGGGCGCGGTAGCTGCAGGGTTGAAATGAAACATGATTCAGGGTTTAGGTCAGCGTTCAGGGTTGGGGGCTAAGGTTCAGAATGCGGATCAGCAGAAGGCAGTCAGCAAGACACAGTTGTAGGTCGGCGATTAAAAGGTTGACTGCACATGACAGTGCTTCCATGCTTGGCAGGACGAGGCTGCTGTGGCAGCGGGTGCAGTGCGGGGCTGCAACACCCATGTTACATGTTACATAACATGTCATGTGACATGCCCTCACCTGTTCACGCTGGTGATGTGTGCCACGCGCAGCAGCTGGGCGGTGAGCGACTCAAAGTAGTCGACAGCCTCCTCGGCAGTGTACACCTGATGATTATTTGTGAGCGCAGCGGCAGCAGCAGCAGCAGCAGCAGCAGCAGCAGCAGCAGCAGCAGCAAGATGACACCATGTTCAGTGACAGATGCTGAGCGGTCAGTGGCTCAAAGTAGTCCACAGCCTCCTCAGCAGTGTTGTTGTGTTACCAGGGAGCGGCAGCAGCAGCAGCAGCAGCAACTGCACCAAATCTGAAGCTCAAAAGAACAAGGTGACAACATGATAACATGGTAACAGTGCAACATAGTTACAAAGCGCACCTTGACTGTGCGTGGCGGCACTGCAGGCACCAGGTGGCTGTTCATGTCCTCCTGCCAGCCCAGGCCCTGGTGAGCGGCCCCCAGTGACAGGCTGGCCCGGATGTTAGACAGCTCAGCCTGCACAGAAATACAACAACACAGATGTAACATGGTAACAACCTGATGGTGGGGCACCCCAAGTACCAGGCTGGCCCTTATGTTGTACGGCTCAGCTAACAAGGATTGAGAATCCTAACTGAAACAGCATGACTGGTCAGTGAGACAGCAGCAGCTTGTTTCTTCCCACCCACCAGGCACGCTCTTAAAAGCCTACTACTGTTACTCTTGCGACCCTTCAAGATGTGCAGTACACAGTCACCTGCACTTTTAGCAGCAGCTTTGCAACTTGGCCTAAGCCTTGTCCCCAACCGCCATGCAACGCATATCAAAAGCATTGGATATGTGTGAGATGTGTTAACAAGAAAAGTCACCTGTGCCTTCAGCAGCAGCTTGGCCGCCTGGTGCAGGTCCTGCTTCTGACAGCGCTTGAAAACGAACCCAAGCGATGCCCAGTGCTGTAGCCAATTCAAACATGATCATGCTTTTGTGGCAAAATCACCTGTGCCTTCAGCAGCAGCTTTGCCGCCTGGTCCAGGTCCTGCTTCTGGCGGCGCTTGATGCGGATGAGCGCCTGCAGCAGCAGCCGGCGGAACTGCAGCCGAGACACGACTGCTGCTGCTGCCGCTGCTGCTGCTGCTGCTGCTGCTGCCGCACCATCGGAGCCTGCTTGCGCCTTGTGCTGCTTCATGGACAGGTCCTGTAGGGTAAAGTGACAGGGAAAGCATTATGCAGCAAGGGACATACTTCAGGCCAGCAATGTGTCAACAAGTGTTACGTGGCAGGGATGCAGTGTCTTTTGGCTGCACATAAAACTGCCGCTTCCAAGAAATGCAACGTTTGTTGGTGAAGCACATGTCTCCTGCCTGCTGCTGCTGCTGCTGCTGCTGCTGTGGCACCTAGGAACTGGCACCACTGCCATGCCGCCCTCCTGATTCCAATCCTGAATCTTCACTCACCTGGGAGTGTTCACCTGGGAGCGTTCCAATCCTGAACTCACCTGGGAGTCGACCGCCTGACTGAGCGCTGCCAGCAGCTTGTCAGTGGCAGCAGCAGCATCCCCAGGCTTGCCGCTGCTGCTGCTGCCGGGGATTGGTGTGGGGCTGCTGGCCCCTGATGCTGCTGCTGCTGCTGCTGTGACAGCAAACTCTAGGGGCAGGCCTGCAATGTGTGCGTTGAAGTCTTCTTCCTGCAGCAGCAGCAGCAGCAGCAGCAATGTGTGCGTTGAAGTCTTCTTCCTGCAGCAGCAGCAGCAGCAGCAGCAGCAATGTGTGCGTTGAAGTCTTCTTCCTGCAGCAGCAGCAGCAGCAGCAGCAGCAGCAATGTGTGCGTTGAAGTCTTCTTCCTGCAGCAGCAGAAGCAGCAGCAGCAGCAGCAGCAGCAGCAGCAATGTGTGCGTTGAAGTCTTCTTCCTGCAGCAGCAGCAGCAGCAGCAGCAGCAATGTGTGCGTTGAAGTCTTCTTCCTGCAGCAGAAGCAGCAGCAGCAGCAGCAGCAGCAGCAGCAGCAGCAGCAGCAATGTGTGCGTTGAAGTCTTCTTCCTGCAGCCACCATCAGCAGCAAGCGCCTCAGTGGCACGGCCGCCGTGCAGGCTGCACTCGCCTTGTTGAAACCTGATGACAAACTGCACACAACCAGACTGGTGGCTGTTCCTGTATACACGCTAGTATTGCAAGCCTCTGCTGCACGTTTGATAGACACAACCCATCAGTTGGTACAAAAAGGCCTGGGCAAAAAGCACGCGGGACAGCTGCCGCACCTCACACACGCAGCCGGTCATGACCAGGTGGTTCACTTCTGCGCACAGCGCCTCAGTGGCCCGGCAGTACGAGGATAGCACCTGGTTGGAGGCAGTCCTGCGGCAGCAGCAGTAGCAGCAGCAGCAGCGGCAGCAGCAGAGGCATCTTAGGCAGAAGCTCATATGATCTTTGATTTGTCTGCTGTCATTGCTGTCCTTCCTAGCTGCTTGTTGCAAGTTCTTTTTGCATGTATTCGTATGTTGATCGAGGTGAGTATCAGAATTGTGAGGGCTAGTGGTGTACACCACTGGTGCAAATGCAGGTACTCATCTCGCGGGCTGCATCATGTACATGCTGCTGTAAGGTGTGCTTTCCAGGCTGCCCCCCTTGTGCCAAGTCGCTTCCAGGTACACCATGCGGTCAATCTGACTGGTTGTTATTGCTGATGTACTACTGCTCCTACCTCGCGGGCTGCATCATGTACATGCTGTACAGCCTCCTTGCCAGCCCGCCCCCCATCGTGCCATGTTAACAACACTACTTGCTCCCAGGAACAGCAGGTGGCCCATCACCCCTAGCAGCTGGTCGTCTTATATTGCGTTTTTGCTTCAATTCTTGACCAATGTTGTACTGATTCTGCACCAGAACGAACAGCAGTATTCCTTACCTGGCAGGCTGCACCATGTACATGCTGCTGTAGAGCGTGCGAGCCAGGCTGCCCCCATTGCGCCAAGTCACTTCCAGGCACACCATGGGGTCAATCTGACTGCAGTACTGGTTGTTATTGCTGATGTACTACTGCTCCTACCTCGCGGGCTGCATCATGTACATGCTATACAGCCTCCTTGCCAGCCCGCCCCCCATCGTGCCATGTTGCTTCAAGGCACAGCAGGTGGTCAAACTGATTGCAACACAACTTCTATCACTGATTTTGTGCTGCTCTCACCTCGCGGGCTGCATCATGTACATGCTGCTGTAGAGGGTCCGTGCCAGGCTGCCACCGTTGTGCCAGGTTGCTTCAAGGCACAGCAGGTGGTCCATCACGCCTAGCAGCTGCTGTGGTGACAGCTCCAGCTGCATTGGGCGCTGCTCAAGTGGGGTACTGTCACCTTTGGGGCGCGCTCCTGCAGACAAACCACACACGAGGGCGGCAGTAAAAAACAGCAGTTTGGTCAGTTGCTGCTACTGCAGGGCACAGTGTATGCTGATCTAGGTGTGGGCGTGGGGTGGGTTGCTCATATTGGTGTTTCCATGTTTAGGTAGAAGTTTGAGTTCCCTTAGCAGAGGCAGAGGCGAGAGTAGCTGCATTGGGCGCTGCTGCAATGGGGTGGTGTCCCCCTTTGGGCGCGCCCCTGTGTTTGAATTACATCAAAGTTATCAGAATGTTTCAAAGTGGCAGTTTAAAGCAATCCAAGGCAGCAGATGGTGCGGGGTTGCTGCAGTGACTGCTGCTGCTATGATGCTGTATGCACACGCAGGGAAGGGGGAGGGGGAGGCAAGTGGGTGGGAGTACACTGGTGTTGGGATTAGCAGCACTGCACACGCTTGCTGTTGCTGCTGCTGCCAGCCCCAGAGAGCCAAATTGCAATGTAGCCGCTACAGTGCAAGACGTAAGTGATTGGCTGTAATGCCAGCATGCACGCTGCCAGCCTGGCACAGCAGCAGCAGCGGTAGCAGCAGCAGCAGCAGCAGCAGGGCCCCCACCTGTATCCATCTTGGGGTTGCCGATCTCCACTGCACTCATGGCTTCGAAGAGGCTGAACACCGAGGTATGCAGCAGCTGCCCGACATTGAGCTCGCTGGAAGCCGCATCCAGCAGCGCAGACACGCTGACCCAGTCCACATTGGGATCCATCTTGCAAGCTGCGTTGACCAGAAGCTGCAGAACAGTACTTTGCTTTACTTTTTATTTTTGTATAGGATAGATGTGCTGCAATGCGGGCAGCGTGCCGAGGCAAGGGTTGTGACGCAGCAGCAGGCGATTCCTAATGATGCGGCTCACACGGTAGCAGGTTTACTAACTGTGAGACAACTATAAAACTTCACCTGCGTGAGTGAATAGCTCGCTCACATGAGTGATCTCGGTGACACAATGACAGTACTGCTGTCCTGCTCCCCTGTCGCTTGCAAGCGCTGCTGCGGCGCTGTGGCATGTCTTTTGACCACGTATAGTTAGTGAAACCAGGGATCGACACTTCTCGTTCTAGTGGTATACTACAAACGTCAGGGTGTGCACCAACAGCAGACAGGTAACTTGTCAGGCTGGCACTCAGTGCCTACAGCAGGCCTGAGGCCCAGCTTGCAAGCTAGCGTCCCCTGTGATCACTTCCGCCATTGGGAGTAAAAATATTTGACTTCAAAATGACAGTTTTTGCGATTGCCTGCCTACATGGCAGCCTCTGCTCAGCAACAGCCCAATCAATCAGCGGCAGGTGAGACGCATCTGACAGCTGGCAGGTGTTGTGTGCAGGCCCATGCACGTTATTGCTTGCTAACAATGCACCAGACGGTATGAGTTAGTTTGCAGACATACATCACGCACAAGGACAACATGCCAAGGATGGCACGAACAGCGCAAAACTGCTTCAAGGCATTACGTGAGACGTTGCGCAGTGCGCAGCATATGCTGCACCACGCATGCAGCCGCCGTGCTGTCCAAAATTCAAGGTTCATTCCAGGGTGATGAAAGCGGACGCATCAAGACCACAAAGCGTGCACTCATTTTATTTCACATTCAACACATCCACCATGCGGCACAAGCCAGCATCTGAGAAAGCACCAGTGCCAGCCAATAGTCTGTGCAAAATGGTTGCAATGGTCATAGTATTGCAACGCAGCTACATGCCATGTAGCCGGGCTAGTGGCTAGTGAGAGAACTGTATCATTGGCATGTTTTGCGTATGTTCGAACTTGATCCAGATGTTGATTGTGAATCAGCCATGCTGATCCTCGTTCATTGCGCTGCTCAAGAACCTGCTGTTCAAGAACAAGCAACTCCAAAACTTGAACAACCCACAACCATGCACCGATTGCCAGAAAAACCTGTTGTTGCTGCTGACTGCAAGGCCTCTAGCTGCTCGCTACGCTATCCGTGCTGCTTGCTGCGGCAGCCTCGCCCCATGCCAACAATCCATGTTTGACCACGGTTGACCTCGCCTGACCCCGGCTTGACCAGCACGCAGGCCATGTTTGACCGCATCTGTCGACCTTCACACCCCACATAGGAGAAGCGGTAGTCGACTCTGTTGCTGTACATGTCGCCGGGTGTACCAAAATGCCAACAGGCCATGTTTGACCAGGGTGGACAATTTCCTGGTGCGACAAAGGTTGACCGCCGCGGTCAACCTTCAAACAGCACAAGAGAAGTCGTAGCTGACTCTGTTGCTGTACATGTCTCCCGGGTGCACCACCATGCTTGGAAAAGTGGGCGTGTTTATGGCATTTGGGAACGCCTGCGCTGAGAGGCACAGCCCGCCGTACTGCTTGTAGAACAGCCCGCCCTTTCCTGCGAGCGCCATGTCCTTGGGCTTGCCGGTGAGGGAGTTTCCTGCAATCACGGCAGCAGCAACATCATCGGCAGCAGCAGCAGCAGCACGATAAGATGTGCTATATCTTCCGGCTTGTGGAGCAGACCGCGCCATGCCCTATGCTGACTAAATACTTCCCCACTTGACTAGGACATAACTTCCAATTTGCGGACAGTTGGACTTTAAAGCAGCTGTCCAACCCACCGGTGTAGAGCTGCAGACCAGGTGCATTGGTCAGCACCTTAAGTCTCATGCCTGTTGACGGGTCAGTGACGGTGGCTGCCAGAGAAAGAGGACGCTTGGCTGCATCACTGCCCACCTACAGCAGCAGCAGCAGCAGCAGCAGCAGCAGTAGTGTGGCGGCAGTTCTGTGGAGGGCTGAGTGACAGCGGCCACCAGTGGCAGCAGCTGCCTGGCTGTGTCATGGCAAAACTCGAGTGGCAGCAGAACGGTTGTAAGCGGGCCGTTTTTACAAGCGTTCGTTACACCAAACATGACCGTTTTATGCCACCTAGAAACACGCACCAGCGGAAGCATATGCTGAGGATCACACCAAACATGAGTGCTGAGCCAGCAGCTGGCAGGCATAAGGCAGCAGCGACTGCAAAAGCGGTTGCAAATGAGGCTGCAGTGCTTCCTACACCTGGAAGCTTTCCATCGAAAGAGGCAGGTGCAATGCATGCATACTTGATGAGCATATTGTACATTACAATAATGTTTAAGACAGCAAACAGGCTGCAGCAGCTGCTGCAGCAAAGGATGTTGCAAAAGGCTGCCAACAACCTACTGCCCCACCCTGGGGCTTCGCAAGCGGGCTCCATCAGTAGCAACAAACAGGCAGCAGCGGCAGCACCTGCTGCAAAGGGTGTTAAAAATCAAAAATACCACTTCCCTTACCTGGGGGTTTTTGCCCGGCTTCCACCACACCGGCTGCTGGTCCGATGAGCCGATCTGAGGCACCAGGAAATTCACGTCATATCCCCTGTAGGGCAGGCAGTTCACATCATACTTGATACTTCACAGTTGATAGTTCACAGTTCATAGTTCATGGTTCACATCATATCCCCTGCTCGGCAGGCAACAGCAGCAGCAGGGTTGGTCACAACCCTGACAAAACAGACCAGCGTTGCGCTGTAACTAAAATATTGATAACATGTAATTTGCAACTGGCATGCCTCCAATGGCGCCTCCTATGGCGCCTGCTAGCCTTTGCAGCAGTCTCAGCTGATGTACTGACCTCTAATTACGCCTATTGCTTGCAGCAGACTCAGCTGATGTTCTGACCTCTAATCACGCCCATTGCTTGCAGCAGGCTCACCTGAGCGACCGGTTGGCCCCTGCAGGTGGTGGACGGATTACAGTGCCCGCAAGAATGACAAGGAAGGCGTCGTTGCTGACAGCATGCTGTACTAGTACATAGTGTAGTACATAGTGTAGTACTACAATCGTTGCCGTCGGCTGCCATCAGCTGCCCGCTGCTTGTAGCCTATCTTCCTGTCAGTTGGTATGTCACCACAACTGTGTGCATCCCGCGCCCCAAGTATCTGCCTTTACTTAACAAATCTGCAAACTCACCTGTGTTGCCCTCCATCAGCTGCCTGCAGCTGTAGCCTACCACCTTGCCATGTGTAGCAAATCCAAAGCATGTGTAGCAAATTCAAAGAGATTTGGTGCTCAAGGGTGTGCAGTGTGTTCCACGGTGCTCACTCTCCTTTTCTGGTCTCAGACCTGTGTTCAACCTGTTGTACAATTGTGCCACATGTGGCTCATACCATCCAATATGGTGCCAGGACCCACATGTAACTATCCTCTCTCAAAGCAGTAACTCACCTCTGCGACCCGCCATCAGCTGCTTGCAGCTTGTATCCAACTTTGCGCCCGTTTGTGAAATCGTATGGCGTGCCTTTGACACGGAAAATCTGCCCCGTGGGCAGCAGCTCCCCCGGAGCATTTGGAGTGTAGAAGTTGCTGGGAATCTTCACAACCTGGAGCACAAGACACCAGAAGAGCACCCACACTTGATGATACCTGCATCGGATATGTCCCAGCTTTGTGACAGTCAACTTTATGTATGTGTGGCAATTAACTTTGCTCTGCTGCACCGCTTATAACACATTTGGTCAAGATGTGGGATGCGCTCTCAAGCCTCTGGTCAACGCCTGGTCAAACTTGGTCAACGCCTGGTCAAACTCACGTAATCCAGCACGCTGCTGTCGCTTGCAGCTCCCTTCAGGTTGAAGTAGGCGTGGTTGATGACGTTCAGGGGCGTGGCCTTGTCCGTCATCGCCTGCATGCACAGTTACATCCATGTGTCACTTTGTTACATAACAGAGTGTTTAATGTATAGAGGTTTCAGGACGTTGAGGGGTGTGGCCTTGTCAGTCATCACCTGCATGCACAAATTGTGTTATTTTGTTACACAGGAAGCTGGCGAAGGCGCCGAGTGTTGATCACGCTAACAAGCCTGTGTGTAGCAGCGCACCTGCATGGTGACGTTGAGGTGGCTGCCTTCCTCGGGTATGCTGTACATCATGTAAGTCATTGGAAGCTGCATCGCTCTGGTAGCATGTACATCATTTTAGCCATTGAGATGTAGCCTTGAACCTAGTTGATAGTAACACGCGCACCTGCATGGTGACGTTGAGGTGGCTGCCTTGCTCTGGGATGCTGTACATGACCATCACACGCACGTTGCCGGGGAACCTGCATGCAGCACGCCACGTCGCAAGTATATGGGTGGCTTGCGTCACAGCACGCCGCGTTGGTTGTTGGCAGAGATGTTACCGTCAGTTGCATGCAAGCAAGCTATTGATACATCCAAGACCGTTACAGTAGATACATGCCACCATGCGACACTGCTGCGTGGCCTTGCGAGCTGGGGCAATGTGTGTTGCATGAAGACATATAAGCACGTACATGGCAATGGCTGTATACCAGCTGCTGATGTCCAGTGCCTGCACTCTGCTGCTGCACGTGAGATGTCAGAGAACTCCAGCTGGAATGAAATTGAAGTAGCAAGTAGCATTTGTGTGAGGGAGTGCTTCCAGACAAGGTGGCAAGAAAAATTGTCAACACCACTGCAGCCGCCAACATGTTATCAGAAGAAGCAAGCAGTGCAGCGTCACGCACCCTGCCTCGCCTTCGTTGGATGTGCGCATAAATGTTGCGGTCAGTTTGTCAGAGCTGACGCTGGCGCTCCACATCACCTTGCTCCAGCGCACCTGACGCAGCAGCAGCAGCAGCAGCAGCAGCAGCAGCAGCAGCAGCAGCAGCAGCAGCAGCAGCAGCAGCAGCAGCAGCAGCAGCAGCAGCAGCAGCAGCAAAGGCGCCTCAGCTAACATGCGGGTTGCGAAAACTTTCCTTTCCACGGCCAGCTTGCTGAAAAACCAAGACTACCTGCGCTGCTTGGCTTAGCACGGAATTGAAAACGCTAAGCTGTCTCTGCAGCCTGTTTATTGCCCTGCATCTGGCTGCTGCTGCTGCTGCTGCTGAGGCTGCTTCCTGGTTCAATTTTGTGAGATGCAGCTGCACAGCAGCCATGTAACAGCACTCAACGTACCACTGTCAAATGGCTAAAGCTTTCCCAGCATGCACTCCCACCACCCAATCGCTCTGAAGCTGCTTTTCTGCCACAGCTGTCAGTCTTCTGCTGCTGCCGGGCCAACCTCAAAGTACGTTGAACAAGTCAGGACCAGTATTAAGACCCCATCAGAAGCCATGTGACAAAACTCACCGCGCCTCCGTGCAGTGTATTGTTGCCTTCATTTGCCTCCAACTTGAATGTTTCACCATCCAAGCTGAACTGCGCACTAGATATGCGGTTGCCAACACGGCCAACCGTAGCCCCGAAGCTGCAGCAGCAGCAGCAGCAGCAGCAGCAGCAGCAGCAGCAGCAGCAGCAGCAGCAGCAGCAGCAGTAGAAGTGCATTGAGTCGCGTGGTGAACCATTACAAATGCAGCAGCACACCCATGCTGCTGCTGCTGCTGCTGCTGATCCGGCTGTTCCTGTTGAGCCTTTGCTGCTGCTGTTGCTGCGGTTGCTGTTGTTACCGCTTTTGCTCATTTGGAACCAAAGATTAGCCTGCTCCTGCTGCTGTTGTTGTTGCTGTTGGTCTTGCTTTCTTTGATGCTGCTGTTATCCTTATTTTCTGCAATCGCCTGCTGCTGCTGCTGCTGCTGCTGCTGCTGCTCACCCGGGATGAGGGTACAGGCTGTAGCCCGCTACCTCCTCATACCTGCAGCGCACATCCAAACCTTGTCAGCATTGTCAACACGCTTGATGTGCATGCTGTTCCATGCAACCACAAGCAACTCTGGCTGTAGCCAGCCACCTCATCAAACCTGCAGCAACAAACTGCTGCTGCTGCTGCTGCTGCTGCTGCTGCTGCTGCTGCTGCTGCTGCTGCTGCTGCTGCTGCTGCGCTGCTGCTGCTCCTGCTGTCCTGCTCACCCCAGCACCACATCGACCTGCCGTGAGCTGTTCTGGCAGACTGGCACCAGCAGCTTTTGAATAGACGCTCCGATGGGGGTGACCGTTACACTGAAGTTGCTTTTGTTCTGTAGCACAAGAGGAGAGCATGCACAATAGACTCAGCTAGCAGTTTGATGTTCAATTTCCCACCCTTTGTTGCTGTCACTGCTGTCCTGTTTGTGATGGATCAGCACCAGCAGCTGCGGCAATTGCTGCGGCCGCCAATCCTGCTGCTGCTGCAGAGGACGGCAGCATGTCAAATGGTTGTAACGTTTTCATAGGCGACTTTCTTGTTCCACAACGTGCATGAATAGCAAGCTGTTCAGCAGTCTGCTGCCAATGCTGCTTCTGCCTGTCCTCATGCTGCGAACCTATACAACGCAGAAATTCAAGGAACCATTGAAAATCAGCATTACAGGTTGTCAGTGGATACTTAAGCTGGCTCGGCTACGTGCCTGCAGCGTGATGACCATGCACTGGCAGCACCCGAGGCACAGCAGTGCAGCCAGCGCCCACAGCAGCAGCTGCGAGTGTCTCATGCATGCGGTTGTCAGTATTCACGTGATACCGGTGTTGTATGTGTTTGAATATGGTCATTATATGCAGCGAAAAATCATGGCGCGAGCACTCGTCGCAGGGCGGTTTTGAAAACTGTTTGCAAGCCAGGTCGATCAAACGCTGAAAATGAATCCAAACGGTTTATTACGAGATACATCAGCTGCTTTCATCCAATACATGGCATCACACTACGTGGTTGGTACACCGTGACAGCCCGCCAGCGCCATTTGCAGTACACGCTGCGAGACGAGTCACACGCAGCATTCGCTGCAGCTGCCATGCCCCAACATAACCTTGATCATCCAAATTTCACATGCAGCAGTTTCTGTGGGTCTTTGACCAATGCGCATGATGCACCACCAAGCATACTGTTGTTGGGTGGCACCAGCGCGCACCCCCTCCTTGCTACACAGGCAGCAACCACTCAGTGGTGCCGCTGGGTGGCACTGGCAGTGAGACCATTCTGCGAACCCCTGCTGCACCCCAAGTGGTGAGGCATCAGATACAAAACGCAGCACCATGGCTGATGTGCCACTCGTGGCAATAAGCCGGCGCATGTTCCAGGGCCATGTGATATGCATATCGCACCTACCATATGGTAGATTCATAACTCTGCAAAAGTGGCGTACCTATGAAGCCGAGGTGGCAGAGCACTTCAAGCCGCAAAAATGGACAAAGTTCCTCACCCACAGCAGCTGCTGTGGGCACTTGTTGGAAAAGCAGTGCCAAGGTGGCCTTGAGGCTGCCACGTGTGCTAGCACACGCCTGCACACCAGCAACCACTTGTGCAAATACAGACATGCAAAGAAGCAACAATGCCAAGGTACGTTGCCTGGCAACTTGTGTCCACATGAATTCGTGACTGCGCTGAACCTAAAACCCAGGGTGCTGATCCAGATGTCAGCAGCTGCTGCAGTACTAGTGCCACTCCACATAAGCTTGCGGCCAGCGCTGCCCAACAAGCAGTGGGCGCCCTAATCGTGAGGCGAAGCAAGGTAGTGCCAAACCAAGCTGCTGAGAAAACAAGAAAGACACTCACAGCAGAACTGCCAGCATGCTCACAACAGCAGCAATAGCTGCAGCTCAAAACCAAATTGTGTTTGGCCTGCACCGCTGCCTTCCCTGACATGCAGCCTCTGCGTGCTGCTCCCGCCACACAGCAGTGCCACACCCTCATGAGGGTGATCAGTCACCACCTCACTGGCACCCAAATACTATGTGACTGAGACCATCACACTCACAACAATCAAAGCAGAACTGCGAGCATGCTGACAGCAGCAGCAGCAGCCGCAGCCCAAAACCCAAACCCTGTCCGGCCTGCACTGCTGCCTTCTCTGATACTCAGCCGCTGCGTGCTGCTTCCGCCAGTCAGAAGTGCTGCACCCTCCGTCACCATCTCATTCGCATCCACATAATCAACAGCACTCAGCCCCGCCACGCCAGCCGCACTGTACGTGAAATTTGCCGCATTCCTGTTGCCACAAACATCAACAAACACCACCTCAAAGGTGTGGTTTGCCTTGACGGTCAAAGACGTTTGACTGGCATTGACTGCAAATGCCTTTGCAGGCAGGGTGAGGGGAGAGCTGCACTTGGTCAGCAGCTCACCATCGTGGTAGCAGGTTTGGGTGCCCACGCCGTAGAACTGCCACTCAAAGGTGATGGGGTCTCCCGCCTGCGGATACAAAGCAGCAGAGAGCAGCAATGCTCAGTCATTCAGTGTTTGTACTGCAGAATCGCGGTAGCAGGTTTGGGTGCTCACGCCGTAGAACTGCCACTCAAAGGTGATGGGATCTCCAGCCAGCGGATACACAGCAGCAGGGAGCACCAACGCTCAGTCGTTTAGTGTTTGTACCGCAGAATCGCGGTAGCAGGATTGGGTGCCCACGCCGTAGAGCTGCCACTCAAGTGTGATGGGATCCCCGGCCTGCGATGGTGAGAGTTGTCCGATCACAGCACACAGCGCGGCAAGGGGGCAACAGCACACACAGCTGGTCAACCAATGCACACCGTGCAATGAGCAAACACACAGTGAGCGAAACGCTTACACTGTTGGAGCGTGCAAACTAACCACAAGAGCCAACAAAGCTGCTGCCGACAACGACAGCTTCTGTCCACTCTCCACACCTGAATTGCCTTGCCCACTTTGTTGCTGCTGATTGCCAGCTGCACCAGCGCTCTATTTACATACCGTTCAAGACATCTAGCCAAAGCTGCAGCATGCAGCAAGCCCCCACCTGGATAGCCTTGCCCACTTTGTTGCTGCTGATGGCCGCCAGCTGCACCAGCACTCTATGTATACCGTTCAAGACATCTAGCCAAAGCTGCAGCACCCTCCAAGCCCCCACCTGTATCGCCTTGCCCACTTTGTTGCTGCTGATTGCCGCCAGCTGCACCAGCGCTCTATGTATACCATTCAAGACATCTAGCCAAAGCTGCAGCACGCACCAAGCCCCCACCTGGATCGCCTTGCCCACTTTGTTGCTGCTGATGGCCGCCAGCTGCACCTTGCGCCCTGAGCGCTGCAGCCCCACCAGCGGCGTGGAGTCGTTGGAGCCGTTGAGCACCAGGAAGCCCATGTACTCGCTGAAGCCTGCAGCAGCAGCAGCAGGAACATGGGTCAGCCTCAGCAGCGGCGTGGTCTTGTCTAGTTCCCTCACCTGCCACCTCTGGCATGCCCTCCTGCGAGATGAGTTGCAGCTGTGGTCGCCCACTTTGAACTCGATCTGCAGTTGAGCTGGCAGCAACTGCAGCTACAGCCACCTGCTGCCCTCTTGCATGCACATCACGTCAGAGTCCCCTCACCTGCCACCTCTGGCATGTCCTCCTGCGAGATGAGCGCCTCACCCTGCAGGTCAACCAGGCCCGGGTACCTGCTGACCACCGACACTGCAGCGCAGCGGCAGCAGCAGCAGCAGCAGCAGCAGCAGCAGCAGCAGCAGCAGCAGCAGCAGCAGCAGCAGCAGCAGAAAACCAGTCACTTGCAGCATTGGAACATTAGTGCAGCACCCTGCAGGGCCACCAGGCCCGGATACCTGCTCACCACTGACACTGCAGGGCAGGAAAATAAAGCAACAGAGCGGCAGATGTTGTGACAGCACAAACAGCAACATCTGAGCACACAAACCCGCATGCAGCAAGGCAGGACAGCATCAGCTGGTGTGCTGGCTGTGTTAGGCAGCCGTCAACCTTCACCTCAGTACCCAGGTGCTTCTGCTGCGGTTGCTTCGTGTGCATCTCTTCCCAGCAGAAAGTGCATGCTCACAACACAGTCATTACTAGTGGTAATACCAGCGCTGCCACGCACCTTTGGCACTCAGCCTGTAGCAGCCCTCAGCAAGGTCCCCAGTGTCAAGCGGGATGGTGATGACGTCAGCAGCGGTGGTCTCTGCAGCAGAGCGGCACATCAGTATGAGTCAGCATCTGCACTGCACGTGACAAGGGGGTTCCAGCGACATATCTGCGGCACAGTTGCACCTCCCCTCCCCCCTTGCTGTGGTGGCGTGGGGCGAAACCGGGTTATGTGAAGGCCAGCGCATCATGCAGCGCGCTGCTATAGTGCGTGTGATGCAGCGCACTGCCCTGGCTGTTGCTGCTGCTCACCTGGCGGCACCAGAAAGTACTTGTTGATGACGTAGGTGGCACCCTCGCCGTTGAACTGTGGAGTCGACTTCAGCGCTGTGCCGTTGACAGTCTTGCGCAGGCTGCCAAACACCTGCAGCAGAAGCAGTGATCACTGTGCTCTGGCACCTGCTGCCAACCATGTGACCTAATCAACAGCCTGCTGTTAAACTTGTGCCCACACATGCAGGTGCCTGCCGGAGCAGCAGCTGCCGGCCGGCCTCATCACTCTCGTGTGGCCGCTGAATGCATTCATGAATGCAAAAAGCATGACAGGCAGCGCAAAACACACACCTAGTAGGATGTAATGCCAGCATGCTTGCATGCAAGTGACTAGGATCTCTGTCGATACTACGACCACCCTTCATGTGGTCTAGGTCAGCCTTTGCATTCTAGGACATTTGGAACACATTTGCAGCTTGCAGGATTACCTGAATCACTGGCTGGAACAGCAGCGCCGCACCGCCGTCAGGCCGAGCGAGGCCCTTGCCGTTCTGCGTCAGCAGCTGTGCCAGCGGCTTGATGCTGCTCACGTTGACAGCAACTGCAAGTGCAACAGCAGCAGGGTGCGGCGGCACATACATCAGGCTGTGGATTGGTGCATCTTATTGTCAAGCTTCAGCTACAAGTTCAGCAGACAGCCGACTTACAGCCTCCTGGGTCGGCGCAGCTCTGGAAGTCAAACTTGGCAGAGGCCTGGCCATCATGCCTGTACCAGCAGACTGTGTGGCTGGAAGTCAAGGAGGCAGGCAGCCCAGCTGGAGAGGGGCTGACCGCGTAGCCTGATACTGTTACAGTGATGGTAGCACACGTCTCCACCTGCAGCAGCAACACCACCAGCAGCAGCGCCGCATTGTGATTTAGGGGTCGTGGCAGCAGTAGCAGAGCTTGTGGCATGACGATTCAGGTCAATGAGGCAGGCAGGCCAGCTGAGGATGGGCTGAGGGTGTAGCCTGGTACTGCTACAGTGATGGTAGCGCAGGTCTCCACCTGCAGCAGCAGAAGGAGAAGCAGCAGCAGCCGGAAGGCATCAGTGGTATGATTAGGGGTTGTGGCAACAGTGACAGCGCTTGGGATACGATAAGGCAGTGCTACCCATGCGCTACGAACAACAGACCCCAGGCGCATGCTGCTGGGTCCATCAAATGGGGATGCGGTGTCAGTTGCATTGCAAAATTGCTGGGAAAGACTGTGCCTAGCAGCACTGCTGCACTCACATTGTCTGCCCCCAGGGCTCCTGCGGGACTTGGATGCTGCTGGGCCTCTTTAATGGCATTTGGTGTCAGCTGTTGAGCAACGGCAACCCCAACAGCAATAGCAGTAGCAGCAATTCTGTACCTATCAGCACTGCTGCACTCACGTTGTCTGCCCAGGGCTCCTGAGGCACTTGGATGCGCCCTGCCTTGCCAACCTTACTGCCCTGCTGCGCTGCCCCACTGCCATATGCAACAGTATAGCTCCAGTCGCCAGCTGCTGCCAGCTGCGGTGCTGCACCCTCAAAGCAGCTTGAAAGTTCATCACTGCCCATTAATGGGCTTGCAGGAACGAAGTATAGCACTGGCTGGGCTGCGCTGCCTGCTGTTCTGTGGTACTGCTTGAAGGCAACCTTGAACACTTCACCCAGGCCGCTGCTGTCTGTGCCGTCTACTGCTGCCTGCTGGGATTCGAGGCTCCATACGCCAGGGCTGTTGCATACAGCATCGCCTGTGCACTTAGTTGCAGTGGTGCCGCTGCTGTCGATGACCCAGAGGGTCTCTGTGGTGCCTATCTGCTGGTATGTTGGCTGCCAGTTCATCTTGGGCTTGCAGCCCTCGTATGCTGCTGCTGCAACGCCTGCAGAGGCATCGCATTTGGGTCTTTTGAGAGCGAGGTTATCGCTGAGCACGCAAGGAGAGTGCTGTGGCGTCCAGTACTGTCCAGTACTTTGCACAGGTGTCACCCAGGCTACTCGAGAGATTAGGTCTCAAGCTAGCTACGAGGCTTACCAAAAGTGCTCAAAAGTATCAAAGCAACCCATCCGAGTGCTGCACTGCCCTTGAGCACTCGAACTGCCGCCATGGTCCGAATCTCGCGCCTTTCTGCTCTCGCGGGTATGTGACGTGCCGACTGAAGGACGGGTGGAGCTAAATATGTCGAGACGTATCCAGCACGTATGAAGAGTGCTGCATACTGCCGTATGGTGCTCTGAATATGGCCTGACAACGCCAGCTCAGCTGACATGGTGGGGAAGCTAAGCCCAACTGTCATGTGACACGAGAGCAGCTCAATGCATTTTGTAAGCTTTAAAAAGAGGGATGCACTCAAACAAGCGTAAACAGTTAACACAGGCAAAGCACACGATCAGGTTGTGCAGCAGCAACTGAGTCGCGTGTGCCACAGCAGTCAGTGTCTGCTACCTGCACACGCAGATGTGGCGTATGGCTATAGGTGAAAACACATTGCTGCAAGCGCAAGGCGCAGTATCAATCAATCGACCAACACACCAGCACAAGGACATCCTGCAAGTGCTGGTGTGTGTGAAGGTACGGGCAACCTTGCTGCTGCCAGCCAAGTTGTGCAACCCTTCTGCGCAAGAGCTGCCACATATGCAGCTGCCGCATCCTGCAAATACTGTGGTCTGCTGAACTTCTACCAGCCTATCGCCAGACATCAGAGCACTGCAGCTGCGCTGGCTGCGGCCTCGGGCTTAGCCTCCGCTGCTGCTGCTGCTGTTACTGCTGCTGCAGCTGCTGGTGGTGCTGCTTCTGTGGACAGTGGCAGGTACCACTCTGGGCCAAACCCTGCCATCTTCCTGGCTGCTTCATTAAAGGGAGGCTGCAGCAGCAGAAGCAGTACACGCAGCAGCAGCAGCAGCAGCAGCAGCAGCAGGAATCAATTAAGCAGACATAATGCAACACAACTTCAGAATATCACAGCTGGCAGAAGGTGTTTCCTGCAAGCCAGGCTGTGCAGCAAACAAGCCTTTAACTGCGTGCAAACAGCAGCCACATGATCTGCAATACTCAGCAGCAAATGCAGAGGATATGCGTCTACAGCCAACAGCATGGATGCCTGAAGTGGGATGTGAGAACCGACACTTTCATAACATGCAGTGCACCACATGCCACAGCTGCAAGCAGCGCTACTGCTCTGGCAGTGCACCTGACCCATATGTGTGACTATGCACTGCCTCACACCTTTAGGCTGCCCTTGAAGTGTGACCGTATGAGTGAGTGAAACCACGCCTCCACTGTGTCATACTTCCGCGCATCAGCAGCCCAGTCAGCGCCAGCTGCTGCTGCTGCTGCTGCTGTGCTGCTGCCGTTCAGCGCATCAGGCTGCTGCTGCTGATGCAGCTGCTGGTCCGGGCCACTGGCATCTGTTACTGCTGCTGCTGCTGCTGCTGCTGGCTGGTGGCTAGTTGCCACCTTGTGTAGGTGCTTGAGCCAGCGTACGCCAGCAGCACAGTGAGAGATCTCCTCCTGCAAATGTGTGAGAGAACAATCAGCAGCAGATTGACAGTACGTAGATCCTGCGCAAGTGCATCAGCAGTATCTGAAACATGTTACGGCGCACATACATAGACACTGCACCACCCGGCAGCCAACAGCAGCACATGCACAGCAGAGCAGCAGCAACGGCAGGACACGCCATGCCAAGACCACAAGCTACTCACCGCATAAAAAACATCCCACAGCAGCGCTGCTGTCTCCTCATCTCCATTGCCCCTGAACTTTGCCACTGTGCCCGGCAGCACATCAAGCCACCACCAGACGGCAGACAGCAACCAACAGACAGCCATGCAAATCTGCATCATGTCTGTTGTGCTGCTCACCGCGTAAATGACATCCCACAGCAGCGCTGCTGTCTCTTCATCCCCATTGCCCCTGAACTTTGCCACTGTCCCAGGCAGCACATCCAGCCCGCGCGCCTCATGCACGCAGTGCTCGACCGCTAGTCGTGCTGGCAGGCTGTGCGCAGTGGCAGACGCAGACTCCCACAACCTAAAGCGCAGCAGGCATCAGCGCAACAGACAGTAGCATGAGGGCAGTGCAGAAACCACACATGCTAGCCTGCAGTGAGTCTGAGCTGAAATTTCAAGTGCTGACTTTTTGGATGAACTTCATCCCTGTACCACCCGGCAGGCCTGACTTGTTCAAAACCATCAGGATATCGCATGTAACACCAGCTACTCAACGTGACTCACCCGTCGTGTCCTGGCAGTGCAACATTTGAAGAGCCGATGGCCTCCAGCCGCTCAGCACTTAGTACAGCCACGCAACCTTGCAGGAGCCTTGCAGGAGCCTTGCAGGAGCCTTGCAGGAACCACACTGATTGGTATCAATCGCACCCCTCATTGCTTTTCGCAAGCTCACCCGTCGTGTGCCGGCAGTGCACCATATGCAGAGCCAATGGCCTCCAGCCGCTCCGCACTCAATGCAGCAAAGGCAACCTTGCAGGAGCCTTGCAGGAACCACACTGATCGGAATCCAACCACACCCAACCATTGCTGTTTGTAAGCTCACCCGTCGTGTGCCGTCAGTGCGCCGTAGTGGGAGCCGATGGCCTCCAGCCGCACTCAGTGCAGCCAGCACATGCCTGAGCAGCGCCGAGGCTACCGTAACTAGCTTACCCATCGTGTGCTTGCAGTGCCCCGTATGCGGAGCCACCCATCTGCAGCAGGCGATCGGCACTGCATGCGGCCATGAGTCCAATCAGCGCTTGCTGACGCCCAGTTCCCAAACCGCCCAGCGAGATTGATATGTGTCATTCCTATTCGTCAACTCACCCGTCATGTGCTGGCAGTGCGCCGTAGTGGGAGCCTATGGCCTCCAGCCGCTCAGCCAGGCTGCAGAAGTGGGAGCACTCCTCGGCAGCAACCTGCGGCACATATGAAAAGACATGGTGATGCACACCAGCCATGTGATCAGTGAATAAACGCCTGACAATAGACAAATTGGTGTCCTGCTACACTCAGCCAGGCTGCAGAAGTGGGAGCACTCCTCGGCAGCAACCTGCGGCATAAAGTAAGCACGGAACCTGTGGGCCAAGGGACGGTGATGCAAGAGAGCCACATGGTCACTGAGTAACCCCATGCCAACAAGCTGCTCCAAGCGCCTTCAACTGACCCGAGCATGTGCAGCAGCAAGCAGAAGATGGCAGTAGTGCACTGCTTGCCATCTTCAGTGCACTACCGCCATCTTCTGCCTCTGTTCAGATGTTTCAACTTAAGCATCTTGAAGGGTGCATACCTGTACGAAGTCATCGAAGAAATCCCGAGGCAGCTGGTAGCTGGGGTCGCTGCCAAAGCGAGCGATGATGTCCCAGGACAGATCAACTGCCCAGGACTCGATGTGCTGCATGGTAGCAGCAGAGGCAGCAGCAGCAGCAGCACCGGCAGCAGCAGCGGCAGCACAAGTCATGCTCACAGCAAGGATGTCCCAGAACAGGTCCACCGCCCAGCTCTCAATGTGCTGCAAGATAGCAGCAGCAGCAGCAGCAGCAGCACCGGCAGCAGCAGCGGCAGCACAAGTCATGCTCACAGCAAGGATGTCCCAGGACAGGTCCACCGCCCAGGACTCGATGTGCTGCAAGATAGCAGCAGCAGCAGCAGCAGCAGCAGCAGCAGCAGCAGCAGCAGCAGGTGTCACCATAACAGCAAGGATGTCCCAAGACAGGTCTACTGCCCACGACTCAATCGCTGCATGGCAGAACTTGCGGGCAGGAGCAGCAGCTATCATCACGACAAGAAACGTAGCATAGGTCCACCTCCCAGTTTTCAGTGTGCAACGGCGCTGGGCGAGAGACTTCTACGGAGCTGTTTCAGCTGCCCAATGAAAGTGAACCTCAGTTGTCACAATGACCGTCACATGTCACAGTGACCGTCACATTCGAATACTTTGCAGGACAGCTCACCACGAGGCTGTGCAGCAGCGCCTGCCTTGAAGCCAGCGTGCCTCCCTTGCCTAGCTTTGGCATGTCCCTCGGGGCCACCAGCTTCACCTGCACGTTACATGACAGCATGTGACACGGTGTTGAGGGTGTAAGCATGTTACATGGCATGGTGTTGTCATACCATGACATGTAACATGCAACACTTGCATGTTGCATGTCATGGTATGACAACACATTACAACAGACAGACATTGTTGCCAGCGTGCCTGCCTTGGCCAGCTTTGGCATGTCCCTGGAGGCCACCAGCTTCACCTGCACGTTACATGTAGTGTTCACATGTAACGTGAACTAGCATCAACTTGTTACTTGTGCACAACATTCACAGCACACAATACAGTTATAGATGCCTGGCCCCTCGCTAAGCCTGTAGCACCCGCCTGCTTACCACACTGGTCTGCACAACCTTGGACACGCCTGGCGCCCTCCATCAGTCAACTCTGCACATGCTATATCCTTGCTGCTTCACATCTTCAGCCAGCACTAAGCTGCCGCCTTGCCAACGCCTTTTATACGCCTCTCGAACACCAACAAGCACTGGACATGAACACGTCAACGTGAAGTTTGACTTACAGCCACCCACCTTGTCATCGAGCCGGTGTGGGCGATCTGGTGCTGCTGCTGACTCAGCCGGCCCAGCACTGACCTGGCTGATGTCTCCGCTGCGCCACAGCACTACTGCCTGCAGCACAAATTGTGAAATGCATCAGAGCCACATCAAAAAGCAAGCAGTTTCGCCCCACAGCTGTACCTGCTGCCAGTGCTGCTACTGCTGTTGTTGAAGGGGCGTGCATCTGTAAGACCAATGCAACGCGGCATCAGTTGCACCTGCATCGACGAAATAGCGGCTGCTGTGCTGCTGACGCTGGCGGCGGCGGTTGTGTGCTGGAGCTAAAACTGCAGCCGCTGCTGCTGTTGCCTTTTTGCTGCTGCTGCTGCTGGTGCTGCTGCTGCTGCCTCACCCTGTGAGTGAACTCTGCCTTCTGCCAGGGGTCACCTGCAACACAGCAGCATCAGTATCAGCCACAGCTTGATGGATATAAACCATGTGTATACTTGCAAGCGGTGTTGGTCTGTGTTCACCACCAGCAGCAATCCCATTCACATAGAACTGTTGCTGCTGGCTGCACCCACTGCTGGGCAACAGAAGCGCCTTCCAGCCGGCTTGGAGATGGCGGCCACAAACTAAAATACAGCAATAGAGTAGGGGCTTCAACTGTGTCATTTGCTGCCTCAGACTTGTTTTGTCAGAGGGGCTGGCAGCGCCAGCAGCAGTTGCACAACTCACCCACTCGCAGCACCTTCAGTGCTGCTCCCACCAGTGTGTCGCCTGGCTCTGGGGCACTCATGGTTGATGAGTAACAGATAATAGTTTGAAAGCAGCTTTCAAATACGATTGCAGCTGTGTTGTTGCTGCTCAGCAGACAGATAACACCAGGCTTCAGCTGTGTCTGCTGTGCTGCTGCTGCAGCTGCTGGCCTTGCTGACGTGCTGAAGTTGGTGAGTTCAGCCGCCGTGCGTGACAGTATTTTGTACTGTAAACCAGTGTCGATACACACGGGAGTTACCGTGGCTGCCGCTGTGGCCAACCCGGAAGTACAGCACACCTTGCTGTCAAACCCTGCAACACCCGAAACTGTCAGTGACAATCCAAAAGGCATGAAACCCATATCCTCCGAAGGAATGCTTGTAAAAGAGTGCTAAATGCTTAAACATCATGGAGTACACAGTGCACATGAAGCCGATCAGCATGTGAAGTCCCCAGACGCGCACCGAAATCCGTATAGTTCTACACCACCATGTTGAAAAACATATTTGAAAAGAAACGGAAGGATGCGTCGCCCGTTAGGAAGGAGGCAGCACCCCTCACTGCAGATGCACTGCTGCAAAAAGCACAGGTGTGCATCACACGGCTCCGTATGCTGCAGTCTTCCGACCCTGAGGCTTTCCCTCTGGTCAACGAAGCCTCGAGATACGGTACGTGAAGCCTCAAAGTCGCGATCCACAGCTGTTATCTGTGCATCAGCTGTGCTGTTTGACCTTTCTGGACCTGCTGTACTGCTGCATCAGCATCACATGTGCTCCAGCCATGCAGCTGCCGAGCCTGCTTTGTTTGACTACACAAAGCATCTCCTGCTGTTGCAGTTTGTAACAGCTGCAGCTCTTCCTGCAGCTGCAGCTCCTCCCATAGCAACTCACAGTTGTAACAATGTGCTGCTGTACAGCCCATCTTGCTGCGCTACGCATCCTAACAGCTTCATGTGCCAGTCAAGACAGCTGTTCTTTCCATCATGCAGTGCTTGGTACAGTCACAGGTGATGCTTGGCACAGCAACCTGGATCCTGCTGCCCCTTTCTAATGCCTGCAGTGCAACAGCTGGAGATTGAGGTGCATAAGCTTGCAGGAAGCGACGAGCACCCGCTCTGGCGCCTGTGAGTCAACATGCGATCCTAGGACTTGCTATAAGGTTTTCCAGCGACAGCTGCAGCAGCAGCTTCAGCCGCAGCTGCACATGCTGATGTCAGCTGCAGTAACTGCAGCAGTAGCACTTGCAGGACGCTTGGCAGAGCATCGGCTGGGCTGTCCGACCTCGTGACAGCTGACAGCCTGCGCGCCTGAAGCCAGCCCTTGCTCCCTAACTCTTGCTTGGTTATTGTGCACCCTCACCGCTTGCAGGCAGCTGGACGAGTTGCAAGGGGACCTGAATGGCATGACGCAGCGCATCCTCAACTCGGTTGACATAGGGAGGCAGGAGCCGCCTGTGCGGAGCGCGGGTGAGCAGCAGCAGCAGTGACAGCAGCAGCAGCAGCAGCAGCAGCAGCAGCAGCAGCAGCAGCAATGGCAAGCGCGCAGCGGAGGCAGCTGGCGGGATCTGTCCTGCAAGCTGAGCCTGGGGTGTTATGGCAGCAGCAGCAGCAGCAGCAGCAGGGGCGGCAGCAGCAGTAGCAGCAGGGCAAAGCAGAAGGGGCACAGCAAAGGCGCCTGCTGTGATGTGTGTCCTGCAAGCTGAGCTGGCAGCAGCAACAGCAGCAGTAGCAGCAGCAGAAGCACAGCAGACCTGGCTTTAGGTTCGACTGTCCTGCAAGCTAGGCTGGTCTGTTATGGCAGCAGCAGCGGCGGCAGCACCTGGCCTGCGCATGTCATAGCTGTCCCTGTCAGACACTGAGCCCGTGCTTGCTGTGGCAGCACACATGGAACAAAAGCGCAGTGCTCGCTTGCAGGCAACACCACTAAGCACTGATGCCCTCTTGTGTGCACAATTTGCAGCGTCGCACACGCTGCTGCGCTGTATGCTGATCTTTGAGTGCGCTGTGGTTGATGCAGGCACGTCTAGCAGCTCCCCCTCAGCCGCCTCACTGGCAGCAGCAGCAGCAGCTGCGCCAGCAGCCGGCAGAGGTAGTGTTGATCTCCCGTGTGCACTTGTTGCATTGTCTCTCACCCTGCTGCTGCTGCTGCTGCTGCTGCTGCTTTACATTGTTTTGTTGTGAATGATGCAGGCACGTCCAGCAGCTCCCTTGCAGCCGCCTCACCAGCAGCAGCAGCAGCAGCAGCTGCGCCAGCATCACTAGCAGCGCCGCCAGCAGCAGCTGGAGGCTTTGGCATGCTGGATGACGACCTGTTCAGGTGTGCAGCAGCAGCAGCCGCAGCAGCAGCAGCAGCAGCACTCACATGTAGTCAAGCACAGCATGCATTGCTATGACGTGTGCCATGCCTGCACGCTGCAGCTTCTTGCATATGCAGCGCGTGTCAGGCTTTTTCAACATACATTTGCATTTCTTCAAACCCTGTAACAATGGCTGTGCTGTCACAAAACAGCAGTTGCAAACATTTGCCAGTGGCACCGCTATGCACATCAAACAAGCTGCCCTCTGCCTGCCTGGGCGCTGCTGCACTGCTGTACTGCCTGCAGTGGCTTGAGCATAGCTGAGGCGCCCGCTTACAAGCAACATGCAACCTCTCTGTCAACATCAAACTATTCTGCATCGCCTGCCTGGGCACTGGTGTACTGCCTGCAGTGGATTGAGCATAGCTGAAGTGCCTGCCACTTTTGCGCCGCCTCCTCCTTCAGCTATCAGCTATGGCCGCGCAGGCAGCCCAACACCCATGCAGCAGCAGCAGCAGCAGCAGCAGCAAGGTTTGCAGGCTCCACAGCAGCAACTCATCAGCAGCAGCACCAGCAGCAGGCCAGACTCGCCAGCAGCACATGCAGCAGCTGCAACCCAGCAAGCTAGTGCAGCAGCAGGCGGCTTCACAACCAACAGCACTCGGCTGCAGGAACCAGGACTAGTTATAGGGCTGGATCTGGGATCAGCAGCAGCAGCAGCAGCAGCAGCAACAGCAGGTGCACATGTGAGCAGCAGTGGAGGCTCTGCAACTGCAGGCTTGGGGCCTTTGGATGAGTCGCTGTTCTGCGACGTAGGCTCTGCTGATTCCGGTGCTGCTGCTGCTGCTGCTAGTGAAGCCAGCACAGCTGCAGCTAGTCCTGCTGCAACACCGCCACGGACAGCTGACAGCGTAGCAGCACATGGCAGCAGCAGCAGCAGCAGCAAAGCAGCCCTGGAAGCTGCCGCAGGGCAGCTGCAGCAGCTGCAGCATGGGCAGCATGACATTGCTGCTGGTTCTGCAGTTGCAGCAGACACTCCACTGCCTGACATACTAGATCTGTCAGGACTGGCAGAGGAGCAGCAGCAGCACTCTGCTACAGCACCAGCAGCAGCGGCGCTACCAGCAGCAGCAGCAGTAGCAGCAACAGCAGCAGGCTGTCAACTTGATGTGCTTGATGAGCTGTCAGCAAGCACACTCACAGCGCCTGTGCCTGCTGCCGCCGCCAGCAGCAGCAGTGTACTTGGACTCGGCAGCAGCAGCCGTGACAGTTTTGATGCAGGCAGCAGCAGCATAGGCAGCAGCGGAGCCCAGATAGGAGGTTTAGCAGGAGTTTTAATGGACAGCGTTAGCAGCAGCAGTAGCCACACAGCAGCAGTTGCTGCAGCAGTAGCAGCAGCCAGCAAAGGCAAGAAGAAGACTAGCAAAGTGCGAGTGGGGTATGGGAAGGCAGATGAGGATGCATCTGTCGGCCTAGATTTCTCTGCTGCTGCTCTGCATGCCCATGCGCCACCAGCAGCAACAGGTATTGGTTCCTCGCACACACCAGCAGCACCTGCAGCAGCAGCAGCAGTAGGTGCGCTTGGGCGGGCTAGCAGCAGCGGCAGCGGCAAGCAATCTTTTGAGCGTGATCCGCTAGCGCCATACCCTGCACCCCCAGCTGTCAAACCCGGCATTCAAACACATGAACTGAACCATGCCAGCTCAGCAGAGGCCCACACAGCCCTAACAGCAGCAGCAGCAGCAGCAGCGGCTGCCGCACCAGCGCCTGCTGGTGGCGGCAGCAGCAGCGGCAGCGGCAGCGGTAGTGCACTGTCTGGTGCAGCTTCAGGCATTACCTCGTTCGCTGCAGCAGCGCTTGCTGCACTGGGGCTCGGCGGTGGCAGTGGCGCCAGCTCAGCTAGTCAAACCCCAAAGCTAGCATCACCACGCGGCTCCTTTTCTGGCGGCTCCGCCGCCACTGCAGCAGCAGCAGCAGCAGCAGCAGCAGCAGCAGCAGCAGCAGCAGCAGCAGCAGCTGTCTCTGCTGCAGCAGCAGGCAAGGAGCAGCCAGGAAGCATCCTGCGGCGCAGCAGCAGCAGCTCCGGCGGCCCAGCAGCAGCAGCAGCAGCAGCAGCAGCAGACACGCAGCCGCCGCAGCAGCAGCTGCTGGGTCCTCAGCGACTGGCTGTGCCGCTGGCCACGCCGGCCCCGCAGCAGCAGATGCAGCGGCCGCAGCAGCTGCCACATCAGCAGGCACCGGCAGCAGCATATGCCAGCCTGGCTGACACGTATTCTGGCCCTGCTGCTGCTGCTGCTGGCAATGGAGTTCACGGTGGGAACAATCTGAGTAGGAGGAGAAGTTCATCATCAGCTTCGGGAGGAGCTTTGGGAGCAGGCAGCAGCAGCAGCGGCACTGCTGACAGGGGTGTTACTGGGCAGCAGCAGCAGCAGCAGCAGCAGCAGCAGCAGCAGCAGCAGCAGCAGCAGCAGCAGCAGCAGCAGCAGCAGCAGCAGCAGGTGGTGTCACTGCAGGCACTGGAAGAGTTCCTGTCACATCTTGGTGCTGGCCCAGCTGCGCACAGGTGCGGACAAATCTTATGCAGTGTCAGTGCCATGTATCAACTGCCGAAAGAGAGTGCAGTGTGTGTAGTAATACAGTTTCTTCATCCTGTGGATGCACATGCCCACATGCTCACAGGCATGCTCTTGTCACTTTTGTTGTTGAGCTGCGCACGTTGCTTCAACACACGGCAAGCGTAGCCTGCTCACAACAGTTGTAGCACCGATCAGCTGCGCAGACATGCAGGAGCGTGCTGCATCACCCTGGTTGAGGGATTTGAAATTTAGCACATGCAAACCTGCTTTTGCTCCTGCAGGGCGCAGGCAGCTGCAGCACAGCAGCAGCTTCTGCTGGAGGCGCTGCAGCAGCAGGCAGCAGCAGCAGGCCGCAGCGAGCGCCAGCTGGCAGCGCAGCGGCGGCAGCTGGCAGCAGCAGCAGCAGCGCTGGAGCAGCAGCAGCGGCCGGGGCTGGAGGCACGGCAGACTGCTGCTGTTGAGGCGGAGGACTTTGAGGCTGCTGCTGCCATTGACGAGCAGCTGCAGGTGCGTGTGTATATGTGTCTGTTTAGTGATGCAACGTCAGCTTGATCAACAACAGCAGCAGCAGGCGGCGGCTGCAAGTGGTTGCGGTGTAGAACGGCAGTTGCAGGTATGTATTGCCATGGTGATGTTGTTTCACATGAGCTCAGTCAGCGGCGGCCGGGGCTGGAGGCACGGCAAGCTGTTGAGGCAGAGGACTTTAAGGCTGCTGCTGCCACCGATGAGCAGCTGTAGGTGCGATTTTTTCAAAAGGGGTGGTTGGATATGTGACAGGTTGAGCAGCAGCAGTGGCGCTGGCTTGAGGTGCATGCTGCATGGTGAGCAGATGCAGGTATGTATGCGTTTTAAAATATAATTGGCTTTGTTCTGTTATGGGCCCAACCAGCAGCGGCCGGGGCTTGAGGCAAAGCAGGCTGCTGCTGTTGAGGCGGATGACTTTGAGGCTGCTGCTGCCATCGATGAGCAGCTGGAGGTGCATTTTCAATCACAGCAGCAGCAGCAGCAGCTGCAGGTGCATGCTGCCATGACTGAGCGGCAGCCACATATGTGAGGCTTGTATCTCGCTTGAGCTCAAGCTGCAGCAGCTGTGCGAAATTGTGATGCCAGCCGAGACAGCCAAGCGTGCTTAGCATGCGCATGCAGAAATTATGTATGTGCCGCCATGCGGCACCGTGATTAACATTTGATGCCCTGCAGGCACTGTCAGCGCAGCAGCAGCAGCTGGCTGCACAGCTGCATGAGACTGAAGAGCAGCTGGCGCAGTGCGCTAGCAAGCGCGTTGACTTGGTGGTGTTGCGTGGCCAGGTGAGAGGTGGCCTTTCAGCTGCATACGATGTTGCCAGCTGCATACGATGGTGGCTGGCTGTTGCTGTGGGTGGCTGTGCTGAACAGCTGCGCCAATCCAAGCAGCAGTTGGCACAGTGTGTTGGGGCAAGTACTGACATGGTGGTACTGCCGGGCCAGGTGGCAGATGTAGCTGCTGCAGCTCAAGCTGGTGCTGCTGGTCCAGCTGAGGCAGTGCTGCTGCTGTAGGTGTGTGTATCTTGTGAATTTGACCACTGCAGCGTCAGCAGCAGCAGCAGCAGCAGCAGCAGCAGCAGCAGGAGATGATTGACTGTATTCTGAAGGCCAGGGGCGGCTGCGCTGTTGCAGCAACTTTGATGTGGAGGCAGCAGGTGCTTCAAAGCTTGAGAACGCCAGCAGCTCTGGTGAGAATCCCTTTATCACTGCTTGTGCCGACGCTGCTGCTGCTGCTGCTGCTGCTGCTGCTTTTGTGGTCCTTTCTTTTGCAGCTTCTGGAGCGCCTTGGTTGTTTTTTCGGCAGCCTGCGGGAGCAGCGACAGGCGGAGGTTGTGCAGATGGATGAAGCTGCAGCAGTGGTGAGCTGTTATGTTTTTCTCCCAAATTTTTTCATTGCAGTGAATCATTCGCCGGTGCACAACAGCAGCCCAGCTTCCCAGATGGCATCAGGAGTACCTATCTATACTGTGTGCAGCATATGTTGACCGACATCAAACACCACATACTTTGCTGCTGCTGCTGCTGCTGCTGCTGCTGCTGCTGCTGCTACTGCTACTGCAGACAAGCCGGCTGGCTGAGGAGCAGGCCGCAGCAGCTGCTGCGGCAGCGGCAGCAGCCAAAGAGGCCCTGCAAGCCAAGCAGGCAGCACACCAGGCAGCGCAGGCTGACCTAGACAGCAAAGTGCAGGCGGCGACAGCCCCGGCAGTGGGGCAGAGGCAGCAGCTGCTGCAGCAGCAGGGGGACTTGCAGGTAGGCACGGCCGTTGTTCGCGGTTTTTCGCATGTTGAGGTGTACGGGTTTCGAGTATGGGGCTGACAAGCACCAGCAGCTGCTGCGGCAGCGGCAGCAGCCAAAGAGGCCCTGCAAGCCAAGCAGGCAGCACACCAGGCAGCGCAGGCTGACCTAGACAGCAAAGTGCAGGCGGCGACAGCCCCGGCAGTGGAGCAGAGGCAGCAGCTGCTGCAGCAGCAGGGGGACTTGCAGGTAGGCACGGCGGTTGTTCGAAGTTTTTCGCATGTTGAGGTGTAAGGGTTTTGAGTATGGGGCTGACAAGCAGCAGCAGGTGTTGCAGCAGCATCATCAGCCAAAGAGGCCCTGCAAGCCAAGCAGGCAGCACACCAGGCAGCGCAGGCTGACCTAGACAGCAAAGTGCAGGCGGCGACAGCCCCGGCAGTGGAGCAGAAGCAGCAGCTGCTGCAGCAGCAGAAGGACTTGCAGGTAGGCACAATAAACATTTGTAACTTTTGCGCGTTTTGAGAGCATGATTATTATTTGGGGGGATGATGAGAAGCAGCTGTTGCAGCAGCAGAACAAATACCTGCCGCCAGGAGGCAATTGTGGTGCTGCGCATAATCAGACTCATCACGGGCTTCGTGCCCAGCTGATCTAGCACATGGCAACGTTACACAGGGCAAGCACCAGCACATTTCATCGTCAATATTTGTGCCTGCCGCTGCACCGCTGGGGCCGGCGCATTACGTGCATACTTCCCTTCAACATATTGTCGTGCGTGCTTTCTGGCCTTTGCTGCTCCTCTTGTGCTGCCACTGCACCTGCAGGAGGGGGCGCATGCGCTGGCTCTGAGGGAGCAGCACACACAACAACATGATCATTGCATCAAATTTTTGCTCTGGTAACACTGCCGCTTGTAATGTTGCGCTTGCAGACAGAGGTGGATGCTCTGCGTGCGCGGCTGGCGCTGAAGGAGCAGCAGCTGGCAGCACAACATGCATGCACCATGCTTGCTTACTTGTTAGTTTCCACGAATATGTGCGCTACTGCCGCTGCGCTTGCAGGCGGAGGTTGACGCGCTACGCGCGCAGCTGGCGCTGAAGGAGCAGCAGCTGGCAGCGGCAGCGGCGGCAGTGGCGGCTGCTGATGACGAGATCGTGAGTAGGACCTTGCTGCTAGATAGATAGAGGGGTTACATGGTGCGTTCTTGCGGCATACGCCACCACCAACAACAGTTCAGATAGGAATCAGCATAGAGCTCAACACGGGCCGGCCCTCAAAGAGGCCCAACCCCTGGACCTTGCTGCTGTGTCTGGCTGGAATTCAGTGTGCTTGCATTTGTAGCTGTGGCGGGCAACAAACATGCAACTAACGCTTGCCCCACTTCAGCAAAAGTTGTGTTGCTTAAGTCATTCATCACCGAGATTGCTGCTGCTGGTGCTGCTGGTGCTTCCGCCAGGCCTCGATGTCCTCTCAGTATGCCAGCGAGGAGGCTGACCTGGCAGGCCAGGCTGCTGATGTGGCAGCAGCAGCTGCTGACCTGGCAGCTGCTGAGTCAGCATCTGCTGAGCTGGCAGCTGCTGCTGAGGCCGCCAGGTCAGCGCTGCAGGAGCAGCAAGTGGCGCTGCAGCAAGAGGTGAGTGCAGGTGGTAGCACAACGTGGCAACTGCGGGTTTCAGCTCTCTTGAGAGTGTGCGGGGACAATCGAATGACCAGGTGCTGCGTTGTATGTGAAAATGCAATGCGGGCGTGTACTGGCAGACCAGGCTGCTGATAGTAGCAGCTGCTGACCTGGCAGCAGACCGTCAACCTCAATCATCGTACTAAACCACGGCACCCTTGAATCATCACCGCAGGTGTCGCAGCTGGCGCAGTGGTCACAGGAGCGCGCGGATGCAGCAGCCGCTGCCGCTGCCTCTGTGGCTGCGGAGCGTGCCGCGCAGCAGCTGCTGGTGGGCCTGAAAGCAGCTGATGCTGAAGCGCAGGAGAAGCTGCAGGACTTATGCAAGTGCATTGACGATGCAGCAGCGCAAGTACAGGAGGCCGAAGTGCAGCGCGCCCGACTGGCGGCCGACAAAGCGGCAGCAGATGACAGGGCAGTGGCGGCTGCCGCGCGCCTGCCGGAGGTTGAGGCTGAAAAGAAGGCGGCAGCGGCAAAGAAGGTACGCTGTGGGCTGACCGTATGTCGTCGTGTTGTGCCTGTTCCTCGCAACCCATGCCGCCACACGCCTGCCAGAGGTCAAAGATGAGAGGATGGCGGCAGCAGCAGCGGCAGCAGCAGCAGCAGCAGCAGGACTTGAACAAGGCAGTGAGGCTCTCAGCAGAGGCGAAGGCGCCACCAGTGATCTTGAATCCTCTGTTCTGACTGTGGCAATGCTGTTCTGCAGGACTTCAAGGAAGCAGCGGGGCTCTCAGCAGCGGCAACACCTGCTGCCGCCGCGTTGACCCGTGCTGCATTGACTGAAGTTTGTCTGGTCAATGCTGCTGCTCTGACTGCTGCGGATTTGCAGGACTTCAAGGAAGCAGCTAGGCTGTCAGCCAAAGCCAAACGCTGGCAGTAGCAGCTCAAGCAGCAGCAGATGAGGCCGCCAGCTTGTCAGGCCGCCTTCCTCTGTTGCGACTTGTGATCTCACAAATCGTGCTGCATTGTCTGCAAATGCGCTTTGCAGGACTTCAAGGAAGCAGCACGGCTCTCAGCTGAAGCCAAGGCGCTGGCAGTGGCAGCCCAGGCAGCAGCAGACGAGGCCGCAAGCTTGTCAGGCCGCCTGGCGGCCATCACAGCACAGCAGGCCGGGCAGCAAGCGGAGCTGCAGGAGCTTCAGGCAATGCAGCAGGTGGGTTTGCAAGTTGTCTTTGGGTGTCGCTCTTTGCTGTGACGAATGCAGTCTGTTGCCACCTTGCACCTTGCTGGTGGGCTGGTGCACGAAGCAGGTGGGTGCTAAGGCAGTGCTAGTGGCACATGCAAGCAAGGGGAATTGGCAGCGCAGGCGCAGCAGGCTGAGCAGCAGGAGGAGCTGCAGGAGCTGCAGGCAATGCAGCAGGTGGATTTGGGTGTGGGTGCGGCTGCATGTTAGTTGGCGCTCTGATAGCCTTGTATCATAAGCCAATGCTCTGCGAAGCGCCCGCATTTCATTTTGCAGGAGGTGGCAGGGTGCAGCTGTCTTCTGCTGCAGCCTGTTCTCTTGATCATCCACCTACCACCACCTCACATTCTTGGCTGACCGTTTGTCTCTCCTTCACGTTGTGTTGCAGGAGGTGGCCCGCGATGCAGCAGCAGCCGCCGTCTGGCTGCACATCTGTGGCAGCTACCACTCACCACCCACCACCATCCTAAGTTGCTGCTTCACCTCTCCCCTGCATGTTGTGTTGCAGGAGGTGGCCCGCGATGCAGCAGCAGCAGCCGGGCGGCGCCTGGCCGGCAGCTGCCACCTGCTGCGCACGCAGCTGGCAGCAGCGGAAGCAGCAGCAGACCCGGATGAGGTGCAAGCAGCGCAGGTGAGTGCCAGCTCGGAGCTTTTGAGCATGGTCATGTGGCTGTTGTGCTGGTGGGGCTGGTTGGATGAGCCGCACAGTGGGCTGCAGCACTACAGGCAGCAGCAGACCCGGATGAGGTGCAAGCAGCGCAGGTGAGTGCCCCTTTGCTTCACCCGGTGCAGCAGGCCAGCTTGCAGGAACAGCAGGTGCAGGTGCAGCAGCAGCAGCCAAGCCTCGCATCACGCTCAACAAGACCAAGCGGCCAGCTCCCAGCGCAGCAGCGCATGTGAGGGGCGGCGCAGCGCGTGCAGATCTGCATCCTGCCATGCAGGGGTGTTGCGCAGCAGTGCAGGGCTTGCAGGCTTTCCTCTTTGGCTGTGGCGCAGGTGCTGCACATGCCGTAGGTGTGAGCTTTGCGTAGCACCACAACACCGGTATCGGTTCGCTGCTTCTGGCGCTGCTACTGCATGTCTGATGCTACACTGCGATGGAGCATGGCGTGCTGCCGTCGCACCGTTTCAACCGCCGCTGCAATTCCCGCTGCTGCTGTTTCTGCTGCTGCTGCTGTTGCTGCGGTGCTGCTGCTGCTGCTTCTGCTGCTTCTGCTGCTGCTGCTGCTGCTGCTGCTGCTGCTGCTGCTGCTGTTGCTGCAGGCTGACCTGGCTGCTGAGCAGGCTGCTGCTGATGCGCTGGCCGCAAAGTGGGGCGGCTTCAGTGAGCAGGAGCGGCACGTGGAGGGGCTGCCGGCAGCAGAAAGTTCAGCAGCGGGGGATGCAGCAGCAGCACTGGATGAAGCAGCAGTAGCAGCAGCAGAGACGGCGCCACGTGATGATGCAGCAGCAGCAGCAGCAGCAGCAGTAGCAGCAGATGCTGGTAATGCTGCAGAAGGGCAGGCGCAAGCAGAGGGTGCTGAGTTTGACGATGCAGCAGAACATCAGCAGGAAGGAATGGAGCCGGAAGCAGCAGCAGCAGCAGCGGCAGCAGCAACACCAGTGATTAGTGCAGTCACTGGCGTAGTGTTAGATGATGAAGGCGTCAGCGCAGCAGGGTCCCACAAATCATCATCATCATCATCAGCAGCAGCAGCAGCAGCAGCAGCAGCAGCAGCAGCAGCAGCAGCAGCAGCAACAGCAGCTGCTGCAGAGGGTGATGATGATGCGGCTGTAGATGAAGCAAGCCCGCCTTGAAAGTGTTTGCTGGATAGGGTGCCGGAACTGGTCCGTAGCAGAGGTGATTTCAGTGGCAGCTCTTGCAGCTCCGGCAGCTTCCAGCATCTCAGGTGCACTGCCCACCCACAGAGCGCACTCACCCACACAGCGCAAGTTCTGTATTGCAGCATCCATTGACAGTGTAGGAGGAGGCTGTGCAGTGGCTAAGCGGAGGAGGGTTGCTGTACGTGAAGTCAGGATTAGGGGCTGGTTGCCTTAGTGCAGCTTGCCAGTGCGCTAGAGTCACTGGCCAAATCTATTGGATGGCTGATGTAGTGGTTGCCCAATGAGCCTGTTCATTGGCTCGAAAACGGGCTGTGTTCCCGTCGTGTAACATACAAATCATGTATTGCATCAGCAGATGGTGCACCCACCAGCCCGGGTCTTAATACAGTCGCTGCATGAGGAGGCAGCAGCTTCCTAAGCATGAGCAGCACTGCTGCTGGTGTGACTGGCCACTGGTGCCTGCCAGTACTGCACATGACCGCCATGTCAATGATTGACACCTTGAGGTCGCTGCGCTGTGGTTGCTAGTGACAAACCTCAAGTTACCATGCAGGTGCTGCAAATGTTTTTTTTTAAGTATATATGGTGTTTCTGCGATCCTTGCACCAGGCAGTCACCTGGAGCAATGACCCAGGCTGTGAGGTTTGCAAACCCCCGTTGCCGAGTAGACCCGGACTGCATGGCAAGTGCTGACAGTCGGCCTATGAAAAACCAAAAACACCACAGAGACCTTCAAATACATTGCGATGCATACGGCTATGCCGAGCACTCATCACGAGCCTGCGACGTGACTGGCAAGCGTTCCGACAGTGTCGACGATCTGTAGCAGTAAAGCCAACTAAACGTTTCAGCAAAACTTTCTATTGAAAGTACGCTGGTGCCTTACGGTGAGCGTGACCGGCACTGACATCAGCGGGCCTCACGGTGACCTTCCCGGAAGTTTAGCTTTCTCCAACGCTGCACCGCAGCAGTGTTGGAACTTGCCCTTCCGTTCTGTTTTTTTATCGATTTATCTACGTGCTGCAGGTCTTGCTAGGAGAGGGCGCGGCGACTAACGCTGCATTTGTGCAGCAGCGACATCTGCTGCTGAGCAGCACCGCTCAGTCAGCTGACTGACCAGCAAGAGGGCCACAGCGTGTGACTGTGTAGCTGGTGTGACCCCATCATGACAAGGACAATGTTTACGATCCATCCGCTGCGTCTGTGTAAGGCGCTGCTGCGCTCCATCACAGCAGCAGCACTTCTGCTGCTGCTGCTGCTGTTGTTGGACCAGCACCGGTTTGCAGCTGGCCAAGGCCTGGCTGTGTCTCCTGAGGCACTTAGTGCTGATGCGGAGCTTGTTGCTCAGCAGTTTGCTGTGTTTGAAGGCGCGGCTGAGCTTGCGACAAACCTGGGAGGCAGAGGCAGAGGGGGCCGGGGTAGCACATCAAACCTGGGTGAGTGTGCTTCAGGGCAAAGTTGAATGCATAATGTTTGCCAGGTGCTCAGTCAGGCAGCGGCAACGGCAGGGGCAGCAACAGCGGCAGCGGCAGTGGCAGTTGAGCAGCAAAGTCTGCGCTGGTTTGTCACTCACAGTATGGGTTGCTGTCGATACGCAGAGTGAAGAAGCACTCAACGCATGAGCAGCCACAAACTGCATGACAACCAGGGGACGCAGAAAGACTGAACAACCAGAGCCGGTACTTCCCAAACCTGTGTCCTTGACCTGAAACCTACTTTGTCACTTGCTTGTGTATGCGTGTTGCGCTATGCAGGCAGCAGCAAGAGCTTCAGGGACACAACAGAGTTTTTGCGCTTGCAGGTGAGGCCTGTAACCTCACATGCGCACCACGCTGCTGCTGCAGTTGTCGCCTGAGTTGGCCTGCTGATGTTTGACTGACATGCTGTTGCCTAAACCTTCTGCGTGGCAGACACGCATGTGGATTTCACCTCAGCAACAGCAACAGCAGCAGCAGCAGCAGCAACAGCACCAGCAGCAGCAATAGCAGCAGCAGCAACAGCACCAGCAGCACCAGCAGCACCAGCAGCAGCAGCAGCAGCAGCAGCAGCAGCAGCAGCGCGCCATGCCACATGTGGCCACTGTGCCTATTGCTTCAAAAGGGGGCATGCTTTGTTTGTTATGGCGTGTCTTTCAGCCAAAGAAGAATAATGCTTGATGGTTTGCCATTGTCTCTTGCGGCACTTGCGGTGTGTAACGTTTGTATCTGCTTGATGCTGCTGCTACCCGCAGACGTCCATGTACTACGTGGCAGGCTCGCCTCAGGCCTACCAGTCCTGGAATGCAAGTGACACCGGCGGCTACAGACTTGTGCCCCCACCCTACGACCAAGGCAGCTGCGCAACATGCGTGGGACATGCAGTGGCCTCTGCAGTGCAGATCTCACTGGGTTATGCCATGTCACGTTGGCAGCAAGTGGCACCATTTAAGCTGGCCAAGTGGGCGGTGTCGCCCAGGTCGCTGTATTACTGCACCAAGGGCGGCCGCACATGCAACACTGGATGGACGATCCCTCAAGCGCTGCAAGTGAGTCAAGGTGCTATGCCGGCGGAAGGAAATGATTATGTTGTATGTACCAGGGTCAAAAGATTGCGAATCATTGCATACCACGACCGTGTCCACGATATCGCGATATCTTGCAAACCACTTTCAAGTATCGTGTTAAGTATCGTTTACTTTTTATCGAACCTGCTGCCTTTCGGCCTCCACCGCAGACGTACTTACGTAAACATAACATTGATGTTTTCGATGCCGCAAAATGAGGTCGTATTGGTCACGCTATCGAGTTGAAAATGCAAAATTAACAAATGACAGTATTGATAGTGGCTTGCAAAATACTGGACAGGGTAGTGGTATGCAATGTCATGATCAAACTGTTTGTTTGGACCATTCTATTTGAAATGACATAACGACAATCATATTATTATTATTATGATTATTATTATTATCATTATGATTTTTATTATCATTATCATCATTTTAATATTGTTATTATTATTATAATAATTATTATTGTGACTATTATTATTATTATCTTGATTATCACTATCTTCAATATTTTTTTAGTATGATTATAAAAAATAATAGAGTTGATAATAATAACGCACCCCAATAAACAGATTCAACAGGTGTTACGAATGATAACCATTAAATTTTTCATACGCTGAGGTAAAATAGATAAGATAAGATGCTCCACGTGTGCAGGCGTTGCAGGACAACCCTGAATGGATGCGGCCAGATGCGTGCTTCACAAAGGCCATGAGCTTGGCCAGCAACAACAAGCCAGAAGCCAATGTGGCCGACTGGGGGTCCATCTGCCGAGCTTCTGCAAGCAAACGGGCAGGCCAAGCATGTGCGGCGGCTACACCTGAGCAACCGTTGTTCACTTGCACCTACAAGTCCATGTCATCATTCTGGCAGGTAAAACAGACCGCAATGCTCCTGCAAAATGTGTGCTCAACATAACACATGCCCAACCGTGACATTACGTCGCAGTTGCAACAGTGTTGCGTGGGCAGCAGATGCTCAGGTGTCAGGTCTCATCTTGGGCAATACTGCCCCTTCTAGGGGAGGAGGTTGAGTTTCGTCAGCTGGCAAAAGTGTGATCACACCTGTGACAGGCCGACTTGTCACTACACACACTATGTGCATCGCTTGTTCTGCCAACAGGTGCAGCAACACATTCGCCAACATGGAGCGGTGCTGACAAGGTAACTTACACCAGTTGTATTTGTGTTACAATGTGTTACAAGAGCTGTTACTATCCATGTAGTGATTATACATTACTCTTATGACTCAGTGACACACCTACGTGTGAGACCCCCGGCAGTCAATGTGACATTGTACCGCCTTATTAGAACTACGCACGCCTTGCAACGTAGGCGGCCTATATCAGCTATCGCTGGGCCTCAGGCTTATCATTGGTTTACTACCTATCTTCCCAAACACTTCCACTACGCGCTTTTCACTCAGTGCTGCCCACAATGGTTGTATTTGTGTTGAGGTCGACAGCTGCCTTTCAGGCCGTGTTGACAACATCATCAGCTGTTGAAGGCAAATCTAGTAGGATTTACATGCGTGACATTGCTTTTGTTGGATCGCACGGCGCCATGCACGCCCCCGACAAAATCGGCACTCTCACTGCATTGTATTTTCAAATACCGCAGGTTGATCATCCCTGATGACTTTGCAGTCCAGTTCAACTACTCACAACGTCAAGTGAGAGGGGTTGACCTGCCACCTTACCGCTACAACACAACAGCAACAGCTGCCTACGGCCATGCAGCAGTGATTGTGGGGTACAACAACACCGACTTCACCTTCACAATCCTCAACAGCTGGGGCTCAGGCAGGAACTCCGCAAACCCCAGGCTATCTGGCGGTATTACAGCGGATGGCATGTTCAAAGTCCACATGGGACTACTTGGTAGGTGAAATGCTGGATGTGCAGTGACATCTTGACACAGTCTCAGACAAGTAGTACTTGTTGTTGTGTAGGCTGCAAGTGATCGACAACACCACCACCACTATGATAGGCAGTGACATGATAATTCAAGACTTGTTACTGTGCTGCTTGCTACAAACACAACAGCGTGTCGATGCGTGCATCAGCTGGGCTGCGGCGGTCGGCTCATGACAAATGAGTCGTAGCACTCGTGATTGCCTAGCCAAACTTTGGATTGGGCTGAGCCCGATCATCACTGGTTGCATGAACTCAGCTTGGTGTGTCTGTGCAGGCATTGCAGTTCCGGATGCCACGTACGGCATCGCTTGCCAGCCTGCTGCTGGAAGTGCACTTGACCCACACCATACACAACCTTGGACTGAAGCCACACGTGCAGCGGTAACATGGTGGAAGGATGCGCCAACGTCGCATGCCACCCAATGCTTCAACTATACTCCGGCAAGCGACGAAACCGTGGCGTCTGTTGCGGATCGATTTGGGCTGGACATGGTTACATTTGCTCATGACGAGCACAATGTCGACGTGTTTGGGGTGGGCAACGTCAGCATCAAGTTTCCCAATCTGCGGGCGGAGGAGATGGCGTCTGTGCTGCAGATAGTTGGCACAGCCACCAAAGCCGTCACACGAGGGACATCTGCTTACCAGCCTTATTTCAAATGCATTTACTACGATGAAACAGGAAAGGGAAGCCAAGTGGTGTGCAAAGGCACCACGCCGCAGCTCAATGCGGATTGCACTCGCCCTGGAACTGCAAGTTGCACGTGAGCAACATATATGTCGGCATTAGAGCCTTGACATCCCGGATATTGGGCTGATGATCACCATGGCAACGAATCGTCTTCCAAGCATTTCACGTCCATAGTTACTACTAAGTTGACAAGTGCTTTGCGATACATCTTACAGTGCAAAACTTGCAGAGCTGAACATGCTTCAAGCTGTGTGAAGTTGGCACACCTGGCTAAAGCACCGTGTTGCCATGACATGATGTCATGCATGCCGTCCTTGCAGGCTTGTGTTTTGGGATACCAATGTAACGCAGACGCTCCCCCAAGGTGCATATCTGAAGGTTTGCAACGAGGGGTGGCGCACTCCTGGGGCTTTTGACAAAGTGGCATATTTAGTCAATTTCCGACGAGAGAACATCACTGAGGAAGAATCACTGAAGTCAATCATGATGTTGCTTGACAAGAACATGACATATGAGGAGGCAACAAACCTCAGCCGATGTCAAGCTACAGACATAGCAACAACGCAATTTTTTTGGAGGCTCAACACTGATGTGACGATCAACTGGAAAGCGCACTGCCCACGAAATGGACCATTGATATCCCTGCTATTCAATGTTTTCAAACCCGTGGATGTCAAGCAGCCTGTAGGCACTGATCTGGATGAGCAACTTGGACATTTGCTGTTGTCTTTCAAGTCGCTTCAAGCCTTGGAAATCTTCATCATAGCTGGGCAGTTGCCTCCGCAACTAGGTGCACTGTCCTCCATGCAAGATATTTCCATCGGGCACAACTGCCTTACAGGTGCGCCGGATTGAACTCAGACTGACGGTAACTGCCACATGACCACATGGGGTGTGTTTATTGTGCAGTAGTGGCAGTGCTGATCCTTAGCATTGATGTTTCACGGAAAACAAAGGTACCCAGAACCACTCAAGCAACCAAAATCCCATGCTGAAATTCTGATCGCTGTCACATATGTTGCCCGCTTGTCCGCTAAGTCACGTACAGGTGGTGCCTTGTCATAAGGTAGAGACGGTATGTAGCCCTTGTCTTGGATCTTGAACATGTTGTGGCAGCAGCCATCAAAGGCAAAGCTAGTCCTCAGCCATGGGTCGTACTAGCCCAAACGCGCACATCATGCAGTATCATAACGTACGACATACGTTGTGTTGTGTTATTGAACGTGATGTCTTAGGACCACTACCGCCCAACTACATTGCTGGCTGGGATAAAATAAATATGGTTCAAATCATAGCAGCCACCAATGTTTACGTTGACGAGGACGGGACGCAATGTGGTGTCAGCTCAACAATCCCCCAACAGTGGGCACGCCCGAGCCCTATCAAAATCCTAGACTTGAGGTGAGATTATAGTGCCGGTCATGTACCTGCTCAAACGTGTAGCCGCTACCTTCAAGAAAGGCATGCAAGTAAACTAACTGCCAAGCATGGCAATTGTCGCATTGTTCGTAATCTCAATCATCAATCATTGACAGCGCACAGTGTGCGAAGGCTCCATCACTACTAATAGAACAGCAACATTCCCTTTTCTTGCACAGTGCATGTTGTGTTGTGTTGCACCGTCAACATAGTCAGGCTTTTTTGACCTCCCTGGGCTGAAGCATGTCCCTCCCATGGTAACACTATATGCATAAACTTGTGATGACTAGGCAGTGCAGTGTGGGGCATGCGAGTACATGCTCTATCAGGCTTGCGTGCCGCATGCAGGAAGGCTGCCGCTGCGGCAGTGTAGCACTGCTACGGTTGAGGTTCAAGGTCTCAAAGCCCGAGCTCAAAGCTGATACATATAAAAAGGCATACGTTGCACCAACATTATATTACCGTGTCGGACTGAGATGCCTTGTAGGCGTAGATTTCGGACATTGATCATCCAGTGTTTGCATGAGTTACTATACTAAAGGTCATGATGACACTATATGTTTTTCAACACATCCACGGTGGATCCTGATCCGCATTTGGGTTGTCCTTTTGCTCACAGCGGAAATCAGCTGACAGGAGTTCTTCCTGACTTCTCAGTATGGAAACATGTGGAGACCATGCTACTTTTTGACAACAAGTTCAGTGGTGAAGTTCCAACTTTGTGGTCAAGGTGGAGCCTAAATAAAAAGCATATAGTTTACACCATTGACCTTCACCACAACCAACTTTCAGGTGCGAAATTTTCAATTTAAAGCGGAGTTGGAAGAGGGCTGAGCCAATGATGATGTTCTCACAACACGGCCGTTCAAATTGGTTTGATCATATCCGTGTGTTGTCAGTCAGGTTTGAAGGGCCGTTGTTGCACCGCAGTTAGTCATGAGCTACATTCAGCTAAGCTGCTTTGCACAAACCTCTCACGTAGGTGCTGATTGTTGCATTATGCACAGCCAATGCATCAACAAGGTGGTTCCTGCCCGAGAACATAAGCCGCAAGCCTTCAGCTTAAAAAAGTTTTAAAGGCTTTGCGACAAAGGGCCCTCAGGCTTTGCGACAAAGTTTTAAAGGCTTTGCGACAAAGGGCCCTCCGAGGGTAGCTCATCATTGTCACTGAATTCCACAGAGTTTGTTGCATCTGCGTGCAACAGGTATGTTTCCTCTCTCTTGGAAGTTCCTTGATCAACAAATATACAACTTGGTGCTGGATGACAACGTCAACTTGGAGGGTTGTGCGCCGGTCTCCGCGCTCACATCTGTGGTGTATGCAGGTGCGTAACTCAGTTACAGCAAACACTATAGCACATGAGTTCATTTTCTTGGCATCACTGACCAGATTCTCCAAACCATTGCATACCACTACCGTGTCCACGATATCGCGATATCTTGCAAACCACTTTCAAGTATATCATTATTATATTATCGTGTTAAATCGTTTACTTTTTATCGAACTTGCTGCCTTTCGGCCTCCACCGCAGACGTACTTACGTAAACATAACTTGATGTTTTCGATGCCGCAAAATGAGGCCGTATCGGTCACGCTATCGAGTCGAAAATGCAAAATTAACAAATGACAGTATCGATAGTAGCTTGCAAAATACTGGACAGGGTAGTGGTATGCAATGCTGTGGTGCAGTTTTTTCTTACAGCATATTAGGCTACAAGAGCTCTTCATATTACACTAATTTACACTACATGCTCCCTTCAACCAAAGGAGTGGGACCCCATTCAGGAGCCAACGAGAGGCCCATAGGGGGAGGAAGCATCGAAATCATAAATAGCCTGTAGTCTATGACTTACAACAGTCTCATTGCAATGCCGTTGTTGCTATGTCTTGCTCCACTGTCACAGAACCTTGAGTAACACGTGCCCTGCTTTGTGCCTGCATTTAGCCAGCACACATGTAGCGAAGCACTGTTGGGTGTTTGTTATTGCATCCTCTGCTTGATTGGTGTTTGTTGACTAGCATGTGTGCGCACGGGCTATTACCATGGCTTGCTGCTTTTGGCTGCTTCTCAGGGGCTGGTGTCACTGACGGATTGAAATTGCCGTTGGTTGTATGATTATTTATGATGGTGCGCTTGGCTTTGCATTGCATGTTGGTGGCTTGGTGCTGTTGTTGGCCACTGGCTGGCTGTGACAAGGTAAGAAGCCGTTGCTAAGGCCCCAAGCCTGGAAATCACTATGTGCCCAACCTGGTTATACTTGAAGTTTACTATGCCTACTACTAAGCCTACTAAGCCTACTAAGCCTACTATGCCTACTATGCCTACTACTAAGCCTGCTGGCTTACTATTCAAATTTCTCTGGTGTCAATCTGTTCTTGTGCAGGCACCAAGATGACGGGACTTTGCGGCAGCGACGCGCTTGGCATTGAGCACATGCAGTGGTTGGCCTTGAACGACAGCCTGCGACAACTACTTCCTTGTGGGGCTACAACAGACCCTGAGTGGGAGCCGGTCATACAGGCATGCATCGGCACTCAAATTTTTTTTTATCTAAACTCAGGAATTTCGGGGCAATTACTGGTGGAGGCCAAACCACTTACGACAGCGTTTATGTCAGCGACTTGGGTGAGGACTATGGCAGACTTGCCATCACCATACAGTCCATCTCCGGAGCATCCTATGTGACGTTCCTTGCCTTCAATAACTTCGGACTCAACTTGACGCACTTGCCTCACCTAGTGCAAGCTCTGCCAAAGCTGAAGCAACTCGGTTTTTACAAGTGCATCAACTATGGCTCCAGCATGGGCGTTGATGTTCCGGATGATCCTAAGGCTCGCCAGCTACCAATGTCACTCGCACACGCAACACCTAGCCTTGAAAAGTCTGGTGCAATAAGTGCAACCTGTCGGGCACACTCCCTGCCTCGTACGGTTCCTGGAAGAACATGCGCAGACTTGAGCTGGACGACAACATGTTGACGGGGCCAATGTCACAGGTGAATCGTTTCTGACACCAAGGTTTTTTGCCTCAAACAGACATACAGTCTATGTTACCTATCAGGCAAGTCTCCTGACTAGGATGTGGAAGACATACATGCAAGTCTCATGACGTCTTCCACATGCACTATTTGGCAAGTATCCTGACTAGGATGAAACTTGCGGCGTTGTAACACTTGCTGGGACCTTGGTGAAGCTGCAAGCTTGAAGTTCACCACTCCAAACGTTGATGCCAATGGCTCACCAGTTCGTTTTTTGAGAGAGGATAGTTACATGTGGGTCCTGGCACCATCTTGGATGGTATGAGCCACAACAGGTTGAACACAGGTCTGAGACCAGAAAAGGAGAGTGAGCACCGTAAACACACTGCACACCCTTGAGCACCAAATCTCTTATGTTTATATCCAGAGACGTCTTACTGCGGTGCGCAACGGCACCCCACCTCACCGGCAGCTTGCCCTAAGTGCAAACCACACCAACAGATAGCATGTTGTCGCAAAAATAGCCAGAAGGGTTGGGCAGCAGCTTCTAAGGCAAGGTCCAGCAGTTGGCAGCAAATGGACAGTACAACTACCCTACTGCGCGTGACGAGATCATGAGCTAGGTTCAACAACATGTAGCGTGTCATCTTCTGGCACAAAACTGTCAGGCTGAATTGGCACACTCGGATGTTCTGGGGACAGCCCCAACAGAACAGACCGGTACAACCACATACGATACATCACAACCGCCAGGCCCTCCTGATCTTCACACGTGAACACACGCGGCAGCATTGCTGCTGAATATCTATCACCAGTGCCTATTGGGCAGAAAATCTCTGAGCACGCGTACGAGGCACGCATATGGTCATATGCAGGGCATTCCAACATAAAATGTTGCAAGTTTTGCTATATTATTCTCAAGCAGTACATGTCGATGTCCATATGAACAAATTGCAGGAATGGAAGCAAATGTCGTCACTGTCAGTTTTGACGCTACAAAACAACTACTTGACAGGTGAGATCAGGGTACTTGCCTTACACTACACGGTGCTTGGATGTGCAGGTGGTGGTGCAAGTGCTCAGTGACGTGGCGTGTTCCGAAGACCTGCTGCCTTTGCTGAATCAATTGAGCCTCAATAAGCAGCGCATCCATTGTGCCGCATTAGCATTGTTGCCTTACGAGGGAGGCCCAGGGTGAGGCTCACCTGTGCCCAAGGCAGCGGCCGCCAAGTCAACAACACCAACAGACTGTGCACTGTTGATCGAGTTTGTATCACTACCGTAATGGCACTTGTGGGCACCGTAACAAATACCCTGCCTTTTTCATGATGCAATGTTTCGTGTTGTGCTGGGCATATATATGTTTCCCACTTGCTTGGTGCTGACCGTATGTGACTGTAGGGGAGCTCCCATCGCAATGGGGTGAAGCTCAATTGATGCCGAAGCGTGTCGACATGTACCTCAATGGCAATGAAAGGCTAACAGGTACAATACCAGACAGCTGGGTCTGGTTCAGCTCGTCTTACATTGACGTGAGGGGCACCAACATCTCTGGTTGTCAACCAGGTAGGTTTTGGTTGTCGATGACAACATGATGGCAGCAACGGTTGCATGGTGGACACAACACCAAAGCAATATTGCTTTGGTAGTAAGATGCATTAATGCATCATACTTCAGTGATGTCCTTTCAAAAGCACACAGTTGTGAGCCACGGGAATAGCCGCGTCAACTATGCACTGCGAGGTGCTTTGAAAGCCACGCTACCCTAGATGAAAACCCAATAAAAAGACGTACTAGCACCAACTTGGAGGCTCAAAACTTATGGCAGCACTCATTTGTTATGGTAACGCAACAGAGGACCGGATGTAACAAAGCAAGAAAATCCATTCGCAAGCGCATTTGTTGCAATCGTTATGGCTAAGGGAATGAGACAGGCGCCGATCTTTAGACTAGGTACCACTGAGTTGTCCCCAACCGTCCTGAGGAGAATCAGGTGAGACCAGTAGACATATTGGCATGCAATTGCTTGTTTGCTGCAGCTAGAGCTCTTTGTTGACAGTGACGTTGCCATTTGCATCCTAGCATTCATCTTTATGCAACTCGAAGTGCATTTGACGAAGTACATGACAGTGAAGCAAGCGCAACTGGTAGCACAATGGCTTTGGCCGTGAGCCATACTAGCAGTCCAGTTCAGATTGAATTTCGATTCAAATAGTACCATTGCATTACACTACCGTGTCCACGATATCGCGATATCTTGCAAACCACTTTCAAGTATCGTGTTAAGTATCGTTTGCTTTTTATGGAATCTGCTGCCTTTCGGCTTCCACCGCAGACGTATACGTAAGTACGTACCTACGTAAACATACCATCGATGTTTTCGATGCGGGAAAATGAGGCCTTATCGGCCACGCTATCGAGTCGAAAATGCAAAAAATAACAAAGGACAGTATCGATAGTGGCTTGCAAAATACTGGACAGGGTAGTGGTATGCAATGCCACTCGACAAAGCCAACAATCAACCTACATCAGAGTGGTCACTTGTTATAAACAACAATGCTGTCACACTTGATGTTGCGTATAGATGGCATGTACGTGATCCCCGCGGTGGGGCGATGCTCTGGAGTCAGCCTTGAAGTTGCAGCAGTTCGAGCTCTCAAGGTGCTGTTGCTCCAGCATGGCGCAGGCGCTAGCCAACTAGCCAGCTGGGATACAGACAGTCCAGGAGAAGCAGGTGAATGCAACATCGCAGATGTGGCTGCAACATCGCATCAAAGACCATTTGCAAGACAACTGTCAGACTCCTTGGCTGGCAACAAATTGTGTTGAATACCGGCTTTCCCTGGGATCATGAATCGTTCATGACAGCCTCAAATGTGATGCCTTCGACTCACAATGAAAGCCGCAATACGGGCAACGTCAACTATTGCAGTGGCCAACGTCAGTGTTGTTCAACCACATCGACATCATCTATGCTCGCACAAGCATTGTGTATTCACATGCATGTGGTGGTTTGCCAAACTGGTCCAGGGCCAGACATCACATGAAGATCTTCAGTTCTAGAAAGCATTGCTGGCAAACGTGTGCGGCATGCATCGACAATGTCTGATGTAATTGACAAATGTGACACGCAGACATCCTCACTATTTCCTGCAGGTCCTAACACACCTCCGAGATACTGCAGGTTTTGGCGTGGCATAACTTGTGACGACAGCCACCACATCGTTGGCTTGAACCTCTCCACCTCGGACATAAGGCTGCAGCAACCGCTGGCGCTTTTAACATTAATTGACTCCATATCCAATGCAACCGGAGGGCAGAGCCTTGATCACCTCCGCTTTCTCGACCTCTCTCACCTAGGCTTGCAAGGGCCTCTGCAACATGGCCAGGGCCCAGCCTCTTCCCTTGGAGTTGCAGTCTTTCCCAACATGGAGCATCTGGATATCTCTTTCAACCACATGACTGGCACCTTGCCAGAGATATATGCAGGCAAGCAGTGTCGCTTGCAGAAGGTTGACAACCCTGCTATGCCCGGGCACCATTTATGGGTGTGATAACTGCGGCCAATTGTACGGAGTAGTGCAGCGTTATGTCCGTGCAATCAGCAACCACACCGACAACCTTGCTAGCTAAACCTGCTCTGATACCAACATCAATGTGCATGTTTGCAGGACTGACATCCCTGACAGTGTTGATCATGTCAGGCTGCACAGGCATCCGCGGCACCCTGCCATCGGCTTGGGCCTCCCTGCAGCAGTTGCAAGTGTTGCAAGCCCTGAACTGCACTGGCCTCACTGGCACGCTTCCCAAGGAGTACGGGATGCTCAAGAGCTTGGGGGTGCTGGAGATCTCAGGGGCACATCTGATCGGGCAACTGCCCACAGAGTGGGCAGATGCAACTGCTCTGAGGGCGATCGCAGTTGACGCACTGACAGCGGCACACCAAGCGAGCACGCAAGCAGAAGCGATGACTGAGCATGTCGACATCATTGTCAGCAGTCGCCTAAGAAACCTGTCTAGGACCACTCGCAGAGGCATGGTAACAAGCACGGATGCGGTCAATAGGTCTGTTGTGCAGGCAATTCAGCTTAGATACCAAGCCGCAATGCGTGCGAAACTTACAGCAAAGGCTGCGGATGCACTTGAGCAGGTTGTGTCCGATGGTGACAAATCCGGTGTCTTCATGGGGCTTACAAAGCTTCGGGTGCTGCGGTTGGAGGACCATGCCCTATCCGGAGATCTGCCTAGCGGCTATTCGCTGCTACAACAACTGAGGGTCTTGGATTTGTCACGTGGGCCAAGCGCTAGGGGCACACCGGGGTTGTCTGAGACGCTGCCATCAAGCTACGCTTCTCTGGATAATCTTGAGGTGCGTCACATGGCAGTGCCTGAGTCGTGTGCATTCCATGTGCTTATCGTAGGCATTGTGAGGGGTTGCACTACAACGGTTGCAATGGCAATAGGATCAGCCGTGTCACACCATGTGTTGTTGTTGTTGTCACAGAAAATGTTCAACGTTCAATGCTCGTGGATGTCACGAGTACGGTAAGCCATCCACCGAGCCTTGTTATGCCGCAGGTGGTGAACTCTCAGGCAACAACTTCAGTGGTACTTTGCCAAGCCTTTGGACCCGCTTGACAAACACGAGCGTACTGGATGTTGCGGACAACCAGCTCAGCGGGCAACTGCCTCCAACGTATGTCAGCATGCGGCGGTTGTTGGTGTTCGATGCGTCAAGCAACCAGTTAAACGGCAGCATACCCACCGTATGGGACTTCATGGCGGGAGCGGACTTCAAACTAAAATGCCTGTCTCTCTTTGGCAATGCGGGCATGCAGCAGGCTGAGTTGGCTGCTAGAGCAAAGGCCTTGCAGAGGACCTCTGGGGGACGGCTGAGCGTAGTGGTGGGTCCGCCTCCAGTGGGTACACCACATTGGTGTGGTGTCAATGCCTTTGACAGTGATGGCTGACTCAGCGGTTCAACGGTTGGATCAGTCCTTGCACACAGAGTGCACACAGAGTGTCACCCTCAGAGTCTGTGTTTGGGAGATGGCGTATGGTACAACTGTTAGAGCGAAGTCACGAGAGTCAGCCTCACTTGCTCGAGTGGTTTGTACTACTATATGTTACATCGTGCTCTGCACTAGCTGAGGGCGGCACACCGCTTGGTGGAGGTTAGCACACTTCAATTTAGCAGCACTCAAAATTTGATAGTGCGATGGCTACACGTGGTTGCTCTGTGTGTTTGTACCAGTGAACCTATAGGCTGTTGATCATGGTTACCATTAGCCATTAGCATGGCATTTGGTGGCCATCGGCATTTCAATGCCACTTCCGAAGTGGATGGGCCATTGACCACTAGTGTTGAACTTCAGCACATTCGGTGTCGACCTTGTTTACTGGTTGATGTACAGTTCTGTCTGATCTGCTGAAGTGTTTGTGTTGGCCAAAGTTGGTTGCGGTCGTACCGCAAGTTGCTAGAAGCCGCATATGCTACATCAAACTTAACACCATGATGGTACGTTTTCTGTCTTGTGCGGACCCGCCACACAAGAGGCCAAGCACTAGCAAAGTGAGATATGAAAGATATACACATGATGCATGAGTGCGAGACAACGACTTGACATAGTGGACACAGAGACAGATACCTAGGGCCTCGCTCACATGATTATGACTACTGCAGCAGCTTCATGAGATAAGCAAAGTGCAACCACCTCCCCTGCCGTGGAGCATGCTCCGCTCCCAGCTGGTGTTGCGAAGCCAGCGCCATGACTGATGTGATCACACAAGATCCTCAGGTTCAATCAAACCAATCACCATCAGTCTACAGCCTTGTTAAACATGCGCAGATTCGTTGCACGGATCTCCTCACAACGTTGTGAGCGGTGCTAACACCGCTGCCTGAGCATGGTCAAGCAGAGTTGATGTACGAACTTGTACAGTTGAGGTCCTTGCACAAAGCTAAATATGGCCTCCATGGATTTTCCTTGACCTGGAGGACTTTGCCACCAGCTCCAACCTGAATTCATAGTGTGAACCCCGAAGTTCACAGCATCAACAAAACACTTCAGAGCATGAAGCCGATATTTGTCTCCAGGAATGACTGTCCCACCAGCTCCACCTTGAAGGGCAGCGCTGCCATGGCTGTCTTGAAGTGCAGGAAGGCCGGAGAGGTGCGGTGCGTGCCCTCATACGCCTCTCTGCTGACGTACCTGCAGTAAGAAACACAAACCACAGTCACTCCTAGCGAAAAAAGGGATGCTTTCGCACGTGCAAAGCAAACACAAGCACCAAGTAGGCAGCGGGTGAGGTGCGGTGCGTGCGCCTCTCTGTTGATGTACCTGCAACCACAACACAATCCAGATATCAACATTCTTGCTTACAACGGTCTGGGATGTACAAATCATATGCAAGCATAGCCAATGCACGGTGCAGTGGCAGGCAAGAGGTACTGCAGAGTGACAGAGCGTGAGTCCGATCCCAACAGCAAACCCTACTCCCTTTGCCTCATTTCAACGCACACACCTCTCGTACACCTTGATGTTGCAGGGGTCATTGTCCGCCTGCAGCATCCAACAGCCAGCGCCACCGGCTCCGCTGCTTTCACATACTACGCCAGTCGCACTAGGGTTCAAAGTAAAGATGACAAACCCTACAACTCCAAGCAGCAGCACGCATAACATCAACATCCTCAACCCAGAAAACCGCACGCACCTCTCACACACCATGATGTTGCATGGGTCGTTGTCCGCCTGCAGCACCTCAAACGCCAACGCCACCGGCTCCGCTGCTTTGACATACTCCGCCAGTCGCACTAGGGTTCAAAGTAAAGACAACAACAAACCCTACAACTCAAAGCAGCAGCATAACATCAACATCCCAAACCCTAAGAACAGCACGCACCTCTCGTACACCATGACGTTGCAGGGGTCGTTGTCCGCCTGCAGCACCTCAAAAGCAAGCGCCACCGGCTCCGCTGCTTTCACGTACTCCGCCAGCGGCTGCCATATCGCCAGGAAGTGCAGCTTCTGCAGCTCGTTCTGAAACCGCAGGTTCACTGCGAGCACAAACGCCTGCAGCAACCAGGAAACGGTGCAGCAGGAGGCACACCACAGCTTATTGCAGAGCAGTGTTCCATGTACTTGAGGACAGGCCGGGTGTCATCGGCCGGGAGCAGCTGCCATATCGCCAGGAAGTGCAGCTTCTGCAGCTCGTTCTGAAACCGCAGGTTCACGGCTAGCACGAAGGCCTGCAGTAACCAAGAACGGCACAGCAAGAGGAACGCCACAACTGAGTTGTTTCAGAACATGTTCTCGATCCAAAGGTTCACTGCCAGCACATTTTGGAACCGTCGCTTCACTGCCAGGACAACCGCATGCAGCCAATACGAGCAGGTGCAGCAGGAGGGGGCACCACAAGTTGATGCACGATTGTCACGAGTACCGTAGGAGCCGGATGTGGCGGACAACCCGCATTTTCTACAAGCTGAGAATCTACGGCGCTGTCCTGTCAAACACCTGCTGCATTGCTGCTGTGTACTGCCATTCTTGCAGGCTGCAGGTTGGGAGCTGCTGCACGGCACCTGTCACTGACCTGCCGCGCTGCTGCTGTGTCCCGCCTCTTCCTGCAATCTGAAGGGTGCCACCCGCGGCACTGCCCTTTCAAGCAACCGCCTCCCTGCTGCTGTGTGCCGCTTCGCCACCACGCAGTCGTCCCCATGCTGCTGTGTCTTGCACCGCCTGTTGCCACCCACCTGCCATGCTGCTGATGTGTCCCGCATATCTGGCAACCTGGAGGTTGCCATCTACCGCACTACTGCTGTGCCTCGCAGTGCCACTTCCTACCCACCTGCAGCGTTGCTGCACTGTGTGCTATCTTTTGTGCAAGCTGAAAGGGCGCCACCCGCGGCTGCTGTGTCCCGCAGCACACCATCACCCCCCTGCCGTGTTGCTGCACTGTTTGCTATATTTCCTGCAAGCTGAACGGCGCCACCCACTTGCCACCCTGCTACTGTGTCTCACACTGCTTGTTGCCACCCACCTGCCGCGTTGCTGCTGTGTCCCGCCTTTCCTGCAAGCTCAAGGGCGCCACCAACTGGCACAACTTGCTGCGTCTTGCAGTGACATTTCCTACCCACCTGCCGCATTGCTGCTGTGTCCCGCCTTTCCTGCAAGCTGAAGAGCGCACCCCACTGCTGTGTTGCTGCCGACCCACTTGCCGCACTACTGCTGCATCGCGTGTCCCGGCTTGACCCACCTGCCGAACTGCTGCTGTGTCCCGCCTTTCCTGCAAGCTGAAGCGCGCCAACCGCGGCGGCTGTGCACACACTGCACCGTCACCCACCCATCTTTGCTGCAAGCTGCAGGGTGACCCACAGCTTCTGTGTCCCGCAGCACACCATCACCCACCTGCCGTGTTGCTGCTGTGTCCCGCCTTTCCTGCAAGCTGAAGGGTGCTATCCGAGGCTTGTTGAGGTGGCTGTATAGGGCACAAAGAAGCCCTGTTGCTCCCGCTGCTGCTGCCAGCCTGCAAACCCCCAAAAGGCAACACATGCGGCAGCCAAGAAGGCACAGTGGTACCATACATTATATATTATTCGGTGATGTACAATCCACGTAGCCTTGCGGCATGCTCAGTGTCGACTGCAGCAGGAGTGTAAGCATTGCTGCTGCAATGGCTGCTGGAAGCTGGCGGCAGCAACTCAGCTGCCAGCAAAGGACGCTTGCTGTTGCTGCAAAACACAACTGCAAGGTCGTGAAGAAGCACGACTGACAGATTGAAAGGGGTTTGCTGTGTTACCGCTGCTGCGTCAGCGTCGCAGCCTTGCAGCAGAACATAGGCTGTGCAGGCACGCTGTAGATATGCATGCTGCTAAAGCTGAGCACAAATCGGTCTAAGCAATCCACTTATTGTTCAACTGCATCTTGTATGTGCCACAGAGCTAAAATGCAGTCTGGCCATGAACAGCAGCAACAGCAGCAGCACCAGCACCAGCAGCAGCACCACAGCAGCAATCCCCAGCTCACCAGGTCAGTCTTTCGCTGGCCATTTCACAATCTAATTATCTTTCGAGTATGTCTAACTCTATCAGATGAAACTCATCAGAAGCAGCAGAGATTACAGCTCGGACGAAACGTGTGCAAGCGTGGCAGTTTCGAGCACTACGGCAACCAAACCATGCGTGACGAATTAGCTTGGTTGCAGTTAGCAAGAAAACGTGGAAGTATTGAATCGATCGACTTCTGCAGCAAGATACGTGAGCGAAATGCCAGGGTATGAGGCCATGTGGCAAGGGGCTTGCTAGCAGAAGTACCCCGTGCATAGGTTATCGCAAAGAAGACGCGTTTATTGATCGAATTCACGAAACCGGATTCTCACAACCAATGAGTGTGCAGCGCTTGCTTTCCTTGCACGTTGCTTTCGGTGCTGTCCTTGCTCTCTCCGCTGCAGCATGAACAGAGCACAAAATGTCGTTGAGTCGTAGATAAAGCCTTCCCAGCAATGCAGAGCATGATCGGAGAAGCGGGCTGGCCTGGGCGGTCGGTTGGCCTGCATAAACGCTCTGCACGCCTGGCTCAGCAGCAGAAGGCAGCAGGATGGCGCATGCTGTGCTGCTCACGGCGCTGCAGAAGCCTTGCAACGAATGCCGGGATGCCCGAAAGGTGCGCAGGGCGGGGCTTTGCTGCTTGCTGATGCAGCATGTGCACATGCTGCTGTGAGTGTTGCAAGTACAAGTGCAGCAGCAGGACAGGGTGGTGCTGAGTGGGGCATGATGTCCAGGCGCTGCTGGGTAGCTGGAACAGCGGCAGCTGGTTTAACATAAAATCTGATCAGAAGGTGACTAATCGGGCTTATCAGCGACAGCAGCAGCAACAAAGGAGTACCTGCTGCGCCCTGTCGTGGCAGTGGCGCACCCTTCAGCGCATCTGTGGGAATACATTCATCAAGAGCATCAGGCAATGCACGAAACACTCTGATGCAGCCGTATTAGAAAGGTCTGAAGTTGCAGTTAAGCTTAGCTTAGGTGTAGTACACCTATGCGTTGCCACACTCCAGCTACAGCAGCAGCATGCGGTTTACCAGCAGCTAGCGGTGCCCGCTTGGCACAGGCACATGGCTACAAGAAAATGGCGACATTCAAGCATAGCTCGCGCGGGTCAGCAGCAGAAACAGGCAGTGACACGACACACCAGTCAATCCAGCAGCAGCGGCAGCAGCAGCAGCAACAGCCACAGTGAAGCAGCAGCAAGGAGTCACACACACTGCTGCTGCATACGCTGTGCTGCATGCCGTATGCCTCTTCTGCACACACCTATCATACAGTGCTGTGTGAAATGACACGCAGCAGTGAGGGCAGTGCGAGCATGCTTCCAAACGGGTGCTTGAGCTCGCCCTGTAAACACAGCAACTTGTTGTGCTGTGGACAGGGTATCATGACGTACCTGCACTATGCAGCAGCGCAGCAGCAAGCAGTGCGGGCAGCAGGACAGTTTGCTCTCTCTGCAGTAGCAGTCACAGCTGCAGCAGCAGCAGCAGCAGCAGCAGAAGTTGGCTCTCTCTGCAGCTGCAGCAGCAAGCAGTGCGGGCTGCAGGGCAGTTGGCTCTCTCTGCAGCAGCAGTCACAGCTGCAGCGGGACGTTCCGACCCGCACCGCCGCTGTCACAGCAGTGATTCTGATTGTGGCAGCTCTGCGGGACCGTACAAGCTCTTGCCTCCACAGAACGGAACGGTAGCAGCTGCAGTGCTAACATGTCGCTGCTGCTGTTGCTACCGCAGGTCGCGAGTTTTTACTGACAAGAAAGTACAGCTTCAGCCTGGCAAAGCTTATGTTGTTTGTTCTGGACAAGCCGATCCGGTGCTTGACACACCTGCTGCTGCTGTTGCTGCTGCTGCTGCTGCCACAGGCCGCCCTTCTCTTCACAAGAAGAGTACAGCTTCAGCTTAACACAGCTCATGGTTGTTTTGGACAAGCCGATTGGTCTCACCCTGGCGCCAGACCCTACAACTGGCCACATGTACGTGCAGCACATTGAGGCGGGCATGTCAGCAGCAGAGAGCAAGCTGGTGCTGGTGAGTTGGCGTCGCTTTGTTTTTGCTTCTTGTCCCTATTTGGTGTCTGTTTCTGTGGTTCTTTTGGTCCTTGTTTTGGCACAACTTGCAGGGTTTTGAAGTCATTCACTGACAAGCTGATTGGCCGGACCCTACCATGGGGCACATGTACGTGCAGCACATTGAAGCGGGAATGTCAGCAGCAGAGAGCAAGCTGGTGCTGGTGAGTTGGCGTCGCTTTGTTTTTGCTTCTTGTCCCTATTTGGTGTGTGTTTCTGTGGTTCTTTTGGTCTTTGTTTTGGCACAACTTGCAGGGTTTTGAAGTCATTTGTGACAAGCTGATTGGCCGGACCCTACCATGGGGCATATGTACTTGCAGCACATTAAAGCGGGAATGTCAGCAGCAGAGAGCAAGCTGGTGCTGGTGAGTTGGCGGTGTGGGCCTTTCCTTGTGGCTACACGTCATGTCCCCTCTGATGCTCCAGCTGCTGTTTCATCTAGGTTTTGTGCTGCGTGTCCTGTCACTGCAGTCCTGTGTTGCAGGTGGATTGCCCATATCTCTACTGAAGTTCACCGGGTCTGCTCCTGCTGCCGCCGCTGCTTCTGCTGCCAGGTTGGTGACCGGCTGCTGTCCTGCAGCGCTGTGTTTGGCGATGAGATGTGGCATGCACAGGACTTGCAGCGCACGCGGTGGGCCATCAACAACAGGCCCGGCAAGGTGAGCGAGCGAGGCAGCAGCAGCGCAGCGCATGGACATCACTCCCCAGGGGGTAAGGCGGGTCAGCAATGCTGTCAGGTTTCGGGGGTGTGCCGTGTGTTTGGCGACGGGATGTGGCATGCTCAGGACCTGCAGCGCACCCGCTGGGCTATCAACAACAGGCCAGGCAAGGTGTGTGAGAGAGAGGTTGCAGCGCGAAGCAACAGCACTCGTGGCAGAATGAGCCATGTCATGCTGTGCATTGCTGCTGTTTGTTAGGGCACTGTTGGCCATCAACAGCAGGACGGGCGGCAAAATCCTGTACCACGTTTGTTGTCAGGGCGGGTTTCAGGGTTCAGTCCAGGTGTTGCAGTGTTTTGGTGACGAGATATGGCACGCACAGGACCTGCAGCGCACCCGCTGGGCCATCAACAGCAGGCCAGGCAAGGTGTGTGAGAGAGAGGTTGCAGCGCGAAGCAACAGCACTCGTGGCAGAATGTGTCATGGCATGCTGTGCATTGCTGCTGTTTGTTAGGGCACTTTTGGCCATCAGCAGCAGGCCTTGCGACGTCAGGAGGGCCGCCAAAACCCTGTTTCAGGGTTGTTGTCAGGGCGGGTTTAGGGTTCGGTCCGGGTGTTGCAGTGCCGAGTTTGGCGACGAGATGTGGCACGCGCAGGACCTGCAGCGCACCCGGTGGGCCATCAACAGCAGGCCAGGCAAGGTGAGACAACAGCCGTGTTACCTTGAGCGTTCATGCAGTCAATTGCATGCTTGGATGCACTGTTGGGCATCCGAAGCTTGCCGCACTGGTTGGACAGCTGCCGTAAGCCGTCCTGGTAAGCTGCTGATTTGGTCAACACTGCTGCTGCATGTGCTGCTGCTGCTGCCGCTGCTGCATGTGCTGCTGCTGCTGCTGCTGCTGCTGCTGCTGCTGCTGCTGCCAGGTGAAGCTGGTTCTGGAGCGTGGCAGTGGCAACCGTCATAAGCTATTATGAACCTTCTGCTTGCACTGCTGCTGCTGCTGCTGCTGCTAATGCTGCTGCTGCTGCTGCTGCTGCAGGTCAAGCTGGTGCTGGAGCGCGGCACTGGCAGCTTGCCGCCTTGGTACCTGCAGGGCAGGGAGGGCATCGCCAGCTGGGAGGTGCGGTTGGGCAGGGGCAGGGGCAGGTGCTTTTGTGTTTGAACCCCGTTGCTGTTGACTGGAGGCTGCACACCAGTACCTGCAGGCCAGGGGGGCATTGCCAGCTGGGCTAGTGGTGTTCCATGGTGTGCCTTTGGCGTTCCGATGTGGTTTGTTGAACTTGGCGCTGTAACTGGTTGTTGCACAACGCTACCCAAATGTCAACACCTTGGAAAAGCATTCTGGATTTTTGTATGCTTGCAGGTGCCTGAGGTGCAGCTGCCGATACGCTTCGCTGCCCCTGTTGGTGGGGAGTTGGTGGAGAGCCTGCCTGGTGCGGGGCACTGCCTGAGTGTCAGCTTCAGCCGCTGCATGAACCCAACAGCAGCAGAGCAGGTGCGCTTCTTTGCGCGCGGCAGGGTTTTCAATGCACAGACAGCACGTTCTTCTTGGGATAATGAAAGTTTCAAATTAATTCAAGCTGATGCTGCTCTTGAGAAGGGCCGCACAGTGTTTCGTTTGTGCACTTAGTTGTCGTTGGCAATAGTGGGCTGTGGAGAGCTTGCCTGGGGCAAGGCGCTGCCTGAGCCCTTAGCTTCAGCCCTGCTGCGACCGTGGTGCTGCGGAACAGGCCAAAAACAGGCCAAAAACATCAGGACAAAACACGCCAAAAACAACAGGCCGAAAACAACCGGCCAAAACAGGCCAAAAACAACAGGCCGAAAACAACAGGCCAAAACACGCCAAAAACAACAGGCCGAAAACAACAGGCCAAAACAGGCCAAAAAGCGTGGCGCGCCTTGTTGGGTCACATATCTGCAGCAGGAATGCTCTTGTTCAAGTACACGCTGTTGCGGCGAAAAGGTCAAGGTTTGGTCTGACGCTGCTACTGCTGCAGGTGCGCCCGCATGGAGTGCTGCGCTGCTGGCACGGCTGCATCATGGCTGCTTGACCATGACATGCACTGATACCACCTCACGCCTACTGCTGCTTCTGCTGCCGCAGGTGCGCCCGCACGCGATGCGGCCGGGGCTGCTGGCACGGCGCCAACGCGCTGAGCAGCTGTCACGGCAGCTGGTGGAAACAACCGCTTCGCCGGAAGTAGACATTTCATCGCCTCTCAGCAGGTGAGGGGAGATTCAACAATAGTATATACATTTGATACTGTTGTGCTTGCGCAGCAGCAGCAGCAGCAGCAGCAGCAGCAGAAGCTGTCACGGCAGCTGGTGGAAACAACCGCTTCGCCGGAAGTAGACATTTCATCGCCTCTCAGCAGGTGAGGGGAGATTCAACAATAGTATATACATTTGATACTGTTGTGCTTGCGCAGCAGCAGCAGCAGCAGCAGCAGCAGCAGAAGCTGTCACGGCAGCTGGTGGAAACAACCGCTTCGCCGGAAGTAGACATTTTATCGCCTCTCAGCAGGTGAGGGGAGATTCAACAATAGTAAATACATTTGATACTGTTGTGCTTGCGCAGCAGCAGCAGCAGCAGCAGCAGAAGCTGTCACGGCAGCTGGTGGAAACAACAGTTTCGCCGGAAGTAGACGTCTCATCGCCTCTCAGCAGGTCAGGGGCAGGGAGGTTCCTTGCTTGCCGTGTCATGCTTTGTCAATGCATCATCCTCCCTCAGTAGACAACAGTTGTGTTGCAGCTGCTTCTCTTCAGCTCCGTTTTATCAATGCGGCTTCGTGTATATCTGCCTTCATGCTTATCATTGCTGCTGTGTAGGCTGCTGACAGGGCGGGATGGTGCACACGTCCAGATTGGTGTGTCAGGCAGCCCCCTACCACCCGGCGGCACAACAAACGTACTGCTGTTGTGCTGCCATTTTGGTGTCTTATACAGCTCACAAAGCTGATTTTAGTTGCAATGTAACACGAAGATAACTTCTCGCCACACAAAACTACGCTGCTGCTCCTGCTGTTATGTGTTTGCTCTTCAGGCTGCTGACAGGTCGGGATGGAGCACACTTCCAGATTGGTGTATCAGGCAGCCCCCTACCACCCGGCCGCACAACAAACGTACTGCCATTTAGGCGGCACGGCAGCAGCAGCGGCAGCAGCACACCTAACCCGGGTGCCAACAGCAACAACAACAGCAGCAGCAGCAGCAGCAACAGCAGCAGCAGCAGCAGTGGAGGGACCAGCATACCATCGAGTCCCCACAACACGAACAATGTACAAAGTAACAACAGCAGCAGCAGCAAGGCTGCAACAGCAGGCGACGCAAGCAGCAGCAGCAGCAGCGCCGGCGGTGCCAGCAACGGCAGCAGTAAGCAGGGCAGCAGCGCGCCGACGCCTGCTGCTGCTGCTGCCGCTGCTGCTGCTTGGGGTGGGTCTGCTGCTGGCCCTGGTGGCGGTGTAGTGCCCATGAGGGACAAGAAGGTGAGGTTTCAGGGTTGTGGGTTTTTTTTGGGGGGGGGGGGGGGGGGACAAGAAGGTGAGGGTTCAGGGTTTTGGGTTTCTTGGGGGACAAGAAGGTGAGGGTTGGGGGTCTAAAAAGGGTGATGCTCAGGTGGTGCTGCTGCTGCTTGCCCTGGGCGGAGGTGTGGTACCCATGAGGGACAAGAAGGTGAGGGTTCAGGGTTTTGGGTTTCTTGGGGGACAAGAAGGTGAGGGTTTGGGTTTTATGTATGCAGCCTGGTGTGGTACCCATGCACGACAATAAGGTGAGGGTTTGGGTTTCATCAACAGGGTGGTGCTCAGGTGGTGGTGCTGCTGCTGGCCCTGGCGGAGGTGTGGTGCCCATGCGTGACAAGAAGGTGAGGGTTTGGGGTTTTGGGTTTCTTGGGGGACAAGAATGTGAGGGTTTGGGTTTTATGTATGCGGCCTGGTGTGGTACCCATGCAGGACAATAAGGTGAGGGTTTGGGTTTCATCAATAGGGTGGTGCTCAGGTGGTGCTGCTGCTGCTGGCCCTGGCGGAGGTGTGGTACCCATGAGGGACAAGAAGGTGAGGGCCAGGGCTTATCAGTTCATTGTAAACATGTTTGTTGGGGTTCTGCGGTGGGTGTGTTGCTGTTGTATGTTGTGATGCATCTGTCCCTGCAGGTGGTGCAAGTACTTCCCTGGCTGCTGGTCAGCGTTGGCCGCCTCAACATCGCAGACCCCACACTCCAAACCCTGAGTAACCCCGTGTTTGCACTTTGCTCTCAAAGGTGCATGCTCTTGTATATGCTGCATGCAGGTGGTGCAAGTACTGCCCTGGCTGCTTGTTAGTAACGGTCGCCTCAACAGCGCAGACCTCGCCCATTCAACAAATCACACACAACTGGCGAACTTGCAAACAACACCGAAACAAACAGCCTTTTGCGATATCTTGACTGTTGCTGCGTCTGGTGCGGTGCCTTGCTGTGTGCAGGTGGTGCAGGTACTGCCCTGGCTGCTGGTCAGCAACGGCCGCCTCAACAGCGCAGACCTCACCCGCCTTGCCACCACCCGGGCCCTCGGCTGCCTGCTTGAAATGCGGCTAACCCTAAACCACGAGGGTTTACTATGCCCCGTTGGATCTCAGCCGCCGCCTTTTAGTTTGCCAGCTGCACCTGTGCCACCGACACTGTCACCTTCGACAGTCCCTGCTCCTGCACCAGTCGAGCCACCACCGCTGCCGCCTGAGCAGCAGCAGCAGCAACAGCAGGAACAAGAGGAACAGCAGCAGCAGCAGCAGCAGTTAGATCAGCAGCAGCAGCAGCAAGCGGCAGCAGATGCTGGTGCATTAGCAGCTGGTTTAGTCGGTATGGCTGGGCCAGATGTCGGCTTTGCGAGTGCAGCCGCCGCTGCAGCAGCAGTGGCAGCAGCAGCAGCCGGCGGCGACGGCGACGGCCAAAACCCCAGCAGCAGTAGCAGCCAAAACCCTAGCAGCCAAAACCCTAACGAGCCGAGTCCGCTGACGCTGCAGGCGCATGCAATTTTGCACTGCATTGCAGATCTGCAAAGATTGGCAGTTCGGAGGGAGTGGACACCAAAAGGGGGCACAGCTTGGCGGCAGCAGCTGTATCAGCGGGCGCCTTCCCCTTTTGCTCCTGGCACCTCACCATTTCTGCCGCGGCAGCAGCAGCTGCAGCAGCAGGGCTTGGGGTTGGGTTTAGCAGGCAGCAGCACCACACCCAGCAGCATTGCCGGCAGCAGCAGCAGCAGTGGCAGCAGCAGCAGCGGTACGCCCCCACAGGGTTCCTTCGTTGCTCCGGCTGGAGCTGCTGCTGCTGGCAGCAGCAGCAGCAGTAGTATAGGCAGCAGTACCACCAGCAGCAGCATCGGCAGCAGCAGCAGCAGCAGTGCCGGCGGTTTAGGGTTTAGGCAGCCGAGCAGTCAGCTGCTGCTAAGCTGTGATGAGGGGGCCTGGGGTTTAGTGGGGCTGATGCTGGTGTCCTGGCTGCACTGGCACTGTGGGGTGTCCCAGGCAACAGCAGTGGAGTCTGTCAGCAGAGCACTGGGGCTGACACTGAACGAGGTGAGCTGAGGTGGTGTTGCTGCTGCTGCTGCTGCTGCTGCTGCTGGATGGTGGAGGTGATGGTGGTGTGACTGGCGTGGTTGTTTGATTGGCTGCTGTTTGGCTGGGCTGGGCAGTTGTCACCACGTGTCAATTTTTGTCGTGATATTGCCGGGTGCTGTGGGGTTTGGTGGGGCTGGTGGTGGTGTCCTGGCTGCACTGGCACTGCGGGGTGCCCCAGGCAACAGGTGTTGAGTCTATGAGCAGAGCACTGGGGCTGACACTGAACGAGGTGAGCAGTAGTGCTGCTGCTGCTGGGTGGTGGAGGTGATGGTGGTGTGACTGGCATGGTTGTTTGATTTGGCTGCTGTTTGGCTGGGCAGAGCACTGGGGCTGACACTGAACGAGGTGAGCAGTAGCGCTGCCAGGAAGTGGCCGTAACCCAGTTGGTGCTTACCTGGATCGCACCGGCAGATGCTAGTGGTGCGCGCCAAGGAGCGCTTCAACGTTGGCAGCAACGCCAATTATAGCTATAAAACCCCACAAACCTATGTGTCTCAACGCTAAAACCTGTTGTTGCTGTTGGCATCGACCCTGCAGGCAGTGCTGGACGGGGTGCAGCGGCTGCTGGTGGTGCGGGCCAAGGAGCGCGACCACCCACCCAGCTGACACCAACATTCGTTTGCACAACCTTCTAAAACCTGCTGCTGCCGTCCCTTAAACCCTCGCATGCAGGCAGTGCTGGATGAGGTGCAGCGGCTGCTGGTGGTGCGGGCAAAGGATCGCTTCAGCCGGCTGATGCTCAACTGGCCCTACGGGGGAGGCAGCGCAGAGGTGTGTGTGACTGGGAGAAGTAGGGTGTGTACCTGGCTACATGCATGTTGATGCATGGCTTCTTCATTTCAGTGCAATGCCAGCCAATCTTGCTGGTGTCGCAACCAGCAGCTTGTGCGCGTGCTCAACCGCTGTGTCAAAGTGGTTGTGAAGTGAGCTTAGGGTGAGCCAGGCAGCGCTTCATCGGGAGGCAGCGCTGAGGTGTGTGTGACTGGCAGAAGCTGAAGGGGGCTTATTTGGCTGCATGCATGTCTATGGCTATTATTATTATTATTATTATTATTATTATTATTATTATTATTATTATTATTATTATTATTATTATTATTATTATTATTATTATTATTATTATTGTTATTATCATTTGGCTGCATGCATGTCTATGCGGGCCTCCTTTGCGTCTCAGTGCCACGCTGGCCGGTGTACCTTGTCATACCGCAGCCAAGTAGCGCTGATGTACAGATTGCCTTTCTTAGTCTGCCTATCTGTCTTCAGCGGCTGTGTTGTTTCTTACTGTCTCTGATCTTATCCTGTTGTGCAGGTCTCCGGTGACTTGGTGGGCGGCTGGACGCAGCGTGTGGCGATGCGGCGCTGCCTCAGCCCCGACGGCTGCCTGGGCGCCAGCAAAGGTGGGGCAGATTGTCACTGGCGACTAACAACCAGGAGCCAGATCAATGCCAACAATGATGCTGATGGAGTGCAGACGGCAAGTCAAAGCTTTGGTGCAGCGGCCAACACCCCAGCTTTTGAAACGACGAGCGCACGCCATCATGGAGTGATTCGAGCGGAAGGGTTTGCACCCCACAGACTACTACCACAAGCCCGCACTGGACACGGTCACGTGTGTTATCCTGGTGTTTTTTATGCAGGCCACTTCTATCTAGAGCTGAAGGGCCTGCACCCGGGGCGCTGCCACTACAAGTCCACGCCTGCTACTGCTGCATTCAACCCGCTGTCTGTGTCTTACTATTTTTTTGCGCAGGCCACTTCTACCTTGAGCTGAAAGGGCTGCACCCGGGGCGCTACCACTACAAGTTCATCATCGACAACAACTGGGACGTGGACCCTGCAGCACCCAAAACCCTGGACTCCGAGGTGGGCAGAACCCTGCTTGGCACAGATCTGCTGCGCTGTCGCATGATATTTTGTGCTGCAAGTTCATCATCGACAACAACTGGGACGTGGACCCCGCAGCACCCAAAACCCTGGACTCAGAGGTGCACAAAACCCTGTGACAAACAGGTTGCATAGTTGTGGGTATGTGTGTCATGTTGACGCTTGCTACCGTCTGCTGTGCTGTGCTGCTGCTGCTGCCGCTTGCTGCTGCTGTCAGATTGCCATCCGTTGCTGTGCTAGCCTTGTATATGTTGCCCTGCTGCTGCCGGAAGCCATGTGCCTTGAAGCTGAACTCCAGTTTTGCTGCTGCTGCAGGGCAACTGGAACAATTTGCTGGATGCGGACAGCGGCACCCACAACCCAGGCGCCGTGCTCTGCTGACGATTGCTGCTACTGCTGCTGCTGCTGCTGCTGCAGGGCAACTGGAACAACGTGCTGGATGTGGTGCCACCCCCTCGCATCGAGAGTGCCGAGGAGGAGGCACATTTCGCTGCACTGCATGCAATGGCGCTGGCTTTTGAGCGCAAGCTGCGGGTGGTCAGCAGCATCGGCGGCAACTAGATGCAGTGCAGCGGCAGCGGTGGCAGCACCTGTCGCAGCCGCAGCAGCATTTGGATCATTGGCCGGACCCGCAGTGGAGGTGGCAGCAGCATTTGCAGCACCTTCGGCATCTGATTAACCAGCGGCGGCGGCTCTTTTTGCTTTTGAGCGCCAGCTGCGCGTTGTCAGCAGCATCGGCGGCAACTGGTTGCAAGGGAACAGTGGCAGCAACAGCAGCACCTGTGGCGATTGGGTTTTTTGCAGCATCGGCGGTAACTGGATGCTGCGCAAGTCTGTCTGCAGATGTATGTAGAGGATTATGGTGGCAGGACTGGCAGGGTCCAGCAATGAACCTACCTTGGCAAGCCTTGCATTGAAAGAACCTCTGATTTCACCAAGTTCGAAGACACCAAGGCCCAGCGAATAAAGGAGACAGACGCAATGCCGCCATCCGTTGAAGTGCGTTAAGAACAACGTGAACATGTTCGTGGCTTCACAATGTGCTGCAACTGTTACACTGGGTTTGACCACGTCGATTGATATGCTGTGCAATGTGTGCGGTACACATTCGCATCAGCGCACCAGCAGAGCCTTAGCATATTGATCGTGCCGACATCATTAAGCTGTGTGCTGGTTTTAAGCATCGCTACTTGGTCAAGTTGCGCTCGACAGTTACGCAGGGTGCTGATGGTCTTCAGGGTATGGCCCGCCGACGATTCGCACAACGAAATAGTTAGCTAGGTACTACGAAGTTGTGATGAGTTGAGTGAGTGCTCATACCACTGGCAGCTGGTCTGCAGCACTGCTACTGCTGCTACTACAGCTAGTGCTGGTCCTACTGCTTCTCGCCTCTACTTCTCCTGACCCCTGGTGATGCCGCACGTATTGTCGGTTACATGCGGTTTGGCCTAGATAAGTCACTTCTAGACCCATGGCCGACCTCAGGATTTCAGCTGCTGTAGAAGCAGCTGTAGCACAGGCAGCAGCAGTAGCCAGGACGACAAGTCCTGGTGTAGTGGAGCAACTTGATGCAGGCAGCCTGAAACCGAAAGGGGCCAGCTTACACAGCGGCCTATGTAGAACCCAATTAGATGCTGCAGGCCACAGCGTCAGACAGGTGTTCAAGACTGCTGTTGGAGCAGCTGTCGCTGCTGACATGACTCGGCTTGCAGTGTACAGCCTGGATGTGTCGCCGCAGCAGCTAACCTTTCGACCTGAGATTTACCAGCTGCAGCAGGTGGGGGAATGGGCAGCGCTGCTGCAGCAGCGGCAGCCCGGCTCACCAGTGGCAGCGTGGGACACAGAAACAGCAGCAGAGGTGGCAGCCAGGGCATCAGCAGAACGCGCGGCAGTCAGCGCTGCTGCAGAAGCAGCAGCAGCTGCCCAGCTAGCATCGCCAGCAGTGGCACAGGAGCTTGAGGGGAGCAAGGGAAACGCCATATCTGTGAAGCACGGTGCTGACAGGGATGTTGGCTCTTGGCGGGTGCAACTCAGGCATCAAGACCAGTTCTTGGTGGTGCACTTCAAAAGCCGTCTTGAGGCATGTTGTGCTGCTGACATGGGGCACCTTGCACTGTACGGCCCTTGGGCGAGCAGGCCCAACCTTCCTGCAGCCACCTACACGCCGCAGCAGGTGGCAGCATGGCGGCAGCTGCTGCAAGCATGGCGAGTCAGCAGGGCGGCAAGTGATGAGCCCCCTGCGCCAGCTGGATGCGCGGTGGAATGTGCAGCAGATGCAGAGCCATAGCAGCAGCAGCAGAGGTGGCGCTTAATGCTGCGCCAGCAGAAGCTGCGCTGTATGATGGACAGCAGCAGCAGCCTTACGGCAGTTGGGTGAACCGTTCGTCACGAATAGGCTGGCTTGCACTACTGAAGCAGACAGGAGATACCAAGCTTCCCTTCAGGAAACGTGTGCAGACTGGTGTGCAGGCTGCTTGTGCAGTCGATCTGGCACGCCTAGCCATGTGGGGTGGCACTACAGAGGCGGCAGCAGCACTTAAACCTTCCTGCAAGCATCTACACGCAGCAGCAGGTGGCAGCCATGGCAGCGTGGCTGCAGCTCAGGGCGCCTGGACTGCAGCTGGCTGCGTTCGAGCCGGGCAGCAGCAGCAGCAGCAGCAGCAGCAGCAGCACAACAACCGCGGGGCCTCCTGCCAAACTGTTGAAGATGGTCGCGCGTGGGAAGCAGCAGGCTAGGCTGCAAAGAGCAGCAGATGCAGCTGTAACAGATGCAGCGGCAGCAACGCAGGCAGCAGCTCACATCAGCAGCAGCGCTGATGGGACGCCATTTGACTGGAATGTGGTGTTTTCCAGAGGTGTGTACCGGGTGACACTCGCTGCTGGTGGTGACACCTATGCCAGAAGTTACAGCAGCCGCCTGCATGCTGCCTGTGCTGCTGACCTGGCACAGCTGGCCCTGGGCCGCGCTGCTAAAAACCTGCCAGCTGAAAGCTACACAGCACAGCAGGTGGCAGTCATGCGGCAGCTGCTGCAGTTTGAGCGGCCGAGCTTCAAACCGGCAGCAGCGAGCAGCAGCACCCGTTTGGAGGCGGCTGCTCAACTGCAGCCTCTTGAGGCTGCAGCAAGAGCTGCGGCAGCAGCTGCTGCAGCCGCAGCAGCCGAGGCAGCACCAGAGCAAGTAGCTGCATACCGTGCAGCTAGCCAGCAGCAGCAGCAGCAGCAGCAGAGGCCCGCCTGCTGCCAGCCCAACAAACTGCGTTGGGGGATGACAGTGAGCCTGGCAAAGTCCCGACGCACGTTTCTAAAGATGACCTTCAGCGATGCTGCTGCTGCCGCGTGTGCTGCTGACCTGGCACGCTTAGCCATGCAGATGAGTCAACCCCACCGAGTGACCTTCAACTTCCCGCCGCACATCTACAACAGGCAGCAGCTGGCAGCCTTTGGCGCGCTGCTGGCTGCACGCTTCCCTGGGGTGCCGCTGTCAGTAGCTGCACTGGCAGGCAGCGGCAGCAGCAGTGACAGCAGCAGCAGAAATGCAGCCGCCAGCAGCAGCAGCAGCAGCAAGAGCAGCAGGAAGGTCATCACTGACCATGACAGCAGTGCGGCTCGCACAGTTGTAGGCAGCAGCAGTAAAGCTGCTGCTGGAGTGGGCAGCAGCATTGAGGCTGCCATGGGAGGGGCCAGCAGCAGGGCTGAGGTTCAGCAGCACCAGCAGCAGCGTCAAGCAGTGGTGGCTGCTGCAGTAGTGCTGATGTCCCCAGATGCATTACAGCTGGGCCGGGAGCTGCAGCCGGGCAAGAGCACACTGTGGCCAGTCACACCCTCAGCAGCAGCAGGAGCAGCAGCAGGCAGCCTCTCAACAGGCGAGCAGCCAGCATCACATGTGATTGGCAGCAGGCTGGCAGGGATGCAGCATGGTAGGTGGCCAGGCTCGCACCTAGTAGGGCAGCTGCTGCTGCAGCAGCAGCAGCAGCTGGCATGGCCGCTGCTGAAACATTGGGCAGCTAGCCCGGTAGCTTGCTGCAGCAGCACTGTCATCAGTGGCATCAGCAGCTGCAGCAGCAGCAGCAGCCGGTTGGTAGCTGTGAAAGCAGCAAGGCTGGTGGCAGCACGAGCACCACCAGCAGCAGCAGCAGCGGCGGCAGCAGCAACCGCAGCCGGAGTGTTGTTGTGTGGGCAGGGAGGTTCATGGCAGCACCGGCAGCAGCAGCGGCAGCAGGGTCAATTTGTGCTGTAGCTGAAACATGCTGGTATGCACTGTTACGCCATTGGCAGGCAGCTAACACTGTTGTCTGTTGGCTTGGGCAGTGACAAGCATGGCTCTGCACGGCAGCAGCTGCTGCTGATGGTATTAACACTCACATGTACCATACATATCATATAACATTGCACTACAATGTGGCATAAGGGATGACTTGTTGTAGATATTTCTGCACACCGCGGCAACATTGCTCAAGCATATACTTCAACCCCTTGTATTCCCTGAAGCGGTGTAAAACATTTACGTCATTTGGTCAACTGTCAATGTCGCGATGGCGGCAGCACCACTGGCTCCCTGTCTGCTGTTTGCATCAGCATGCATTGTGTGCATCTATATCAAGACACCACAGGATGCGGCACTTGCCTGCCCTCTGCTGGGAGGCCATGTTGCACATGCTGGCCCCATGCCAGCAACATGGAGTTGCCTTGTGGTTGTGGTTGTGTGCTCTTTGCGGCTGGTGGTGTTGTTACGGCTCAGCGGGGCATGGCGCCTGATGTTACTATCATGGCTTTCTTGCTGACATATTGATGATCATGAGGCTGTTCACAACAGTGAGGATGCTGGTGGATGGTTTAGGTGGGCAAGTGGTGCCAGCTATGCCGCACCACAAGCACTCTTGATCAGGGCGTGCCGCACGCAGACTCCGCATGTATATGTATAAGACCCGTCACAGAACTTCAACTTGCGCAGTTCATTGTGTATTTGTGCACCAGATATTGCATTGTTTCGGTCATTTAAAATGCAATTGCCGCTCCTCTGGGGCGCGCAAGCTGACAGGGCACGGAGGAAACACCCGCATGTTGCCGCAAGCGGCTTCTGCTGCGTTGCTGCAGTGGATAGTGGTTGTCATGCTCGCATCAACTGCGTTCTGGGCACACACGGAAGATGAATTGTCGGGGCTGATGGCGTTTATGCTATGGCATGGTGGGTAATATGATGATGGTCATTTGTAAGGCAGTCTCCCCTGCTGGTGTGGCCACAGCACAGGCATGGTTGTGCTGCAGGTACGGTGTTGCTGTCATGATGACCAGCTTGCAGCTGACCCGAGTGCATCTGCACACACAGTGCAGACAGCAGGTGGACTTTCGAGCCTCGTCTGCTGCAGATTGCTTCCTTTCTGCATCTGTGTGCACTTTGGCTGATGTGCTGTAGGATGGGTGTAGCTCAGCAAAGGGGGCGCTGACTCCCCTTAGATGCTGTCACACCCCTTGTAGCAGAGGGGTAAACAATGGGAGTTAGTAAATGTAACACGAAAGAAATATTTCTACATGCCTCAGAGGGATAACTGTGTGCTAACTTCCACTAACTTCCAACATATTCCAAAAAGGGTGGAAAATCAGCGGAAGTTGGGAGGTAAAATCCAGTGGGCAGGGTAGAAACCGGGGAAGTTGGGAGCTAGTGGGATTTAGTGGCAAGGCAAAAGCAGGGAGTTAGTGCAAACAGCCAAGGGGTTTGGGGAGTTAGCTGCTGAAGACATGGACAGGGCACCTGTAACTGCCACAGGTCCCCTGGGCCCCTCCTTGCAAGGACCAATTGGGGTGTCTGCGCCCTGCAATTGATGTCAAATAACACTAGTGGCTTGGCAACTACTAACTTCCTGGCTTGTGTCACTAACTTCCCTTAGAATCCCCTAAATTCCTGAAATGCACCTTTTGGGGGGAAGTTAGGAGGTAAAACCCACTGGGAGACCCCAAAATCATGGAAGTTGGGAGTTAGCAGAGGTTTGTTTTTCCACTATGTTGATTTGGCCCCTTTAGACCATGTACACAGCTGTGCAAGCAGAATCACTAACTTCCACCGTTTACCCCTCCGCTACAAGGGGTGTGACAGGAGTTAAGGGGAGTCAACAGGACCTTGCTCAGCAGCAGTTGGCAACCTGCAATGACCATGTAACTGTCACCTAGCTGCGGGCAGTGGGCACACACGTTGTGAGTGAAACAGTGGACTCAGATGGCAGACTTTGCTACTACGCTGAATGCGAGCCAGCTTCTGGGACACAGGCAGCAGCAATGACAGCGTTGATGGCTGTACGAGCAAACCTTGTTCTGCGGATGACAACACCGTGAGCAACATCTCCACCCTCAGGCCATCGGCGAACCCCTCTGTTGCACTTTGCTCATATTGGTTTTGCACAGCGTGCGTGAGCGTTGGTGCTGTGTGACACAGAATTCCTTGCATTCTCAACCTAGCGCAGCATCTCAAGGAGCTGACAACGCGGAAACATGATTGACACTGGAACTGGACAGACGCCGGTCAATGTGCGGTGAGTGATGCAAGCAAGGGCGCTGGTGCCACCGAGGCTGCCCGTTTCATGCCCAAATGCAGGCCGCCCAAGTTCAGCTAGCACAATTTATGCCGTCAAGCCAGCTGTTTCGCAGTGCCAGCAGGACAGCAGGCTAGACTATGGCCGGCTGGTTGCTGCTTGGTGTCAGCAACCAGCAAGTTGCCAACGCCCACTGCCTGCCAGCAAGTACAAAACGTAGCAAGCCCTGCTGTCGGTACACACAACGTCCAGTTGTTGGCGAATTTTTATTGCAGCTAAGCCACCAATGTGCAGCCACTTGCAGGCAGTGCCACAGTAGATGCTGGGCGGTTGCAACAGATGAAACATTTGCTGCATCGGCAACAGGCATCAACATACCTGCAGCCACAGTGAAGCAGCCCTAATCCTTAGAGGTTGATTCAAACCAGCAGTTGACTTCGTGCATGCAGCAGTCCATCACATGTCAGAAGCGGGCCCCACCAGTAGTCACTGCTGGATGTGGCATGCAGTGCACTGGCTGGCTCCTGCTTCATCTGCCTACTGCCTGGTATCAACCTTGCTGCGCACGTGCCTACCCTATTGCCTATCCCACGCGCACGCGTACCTCATATATCCTGCAAGCATCTTTGTCCCATCATGCAAACACATCCATGTGCTTGTGTCGTGTGTGTCCTGCAGGGTTTATTCGGATGGCTTCAGCAAGGACCACAAGCAGTCCTTCATCTCCTGGGCAGTGGCAGTAACCACCCTGACCATCTACACAGGCTGGATGCACGTGCTGATTGGCCTCATGCTTGCAAGCTTCTTCAGCAGGACCTGCCTGTATGTGCTGCTGGCAGTGTGGGCCACCACATTCCTTCCTGCAAAGCCAGTGCTGTGGAACGCCTTCTGCAGGTCTTGGGTGAGTGACATAGAGCTTGGGGGTTACGACGTAAGCCACACTGGTGTAGCAGAAGCGAGAGCACCGACTTGCGCAGTGCACAGCAGCAGGAGGTGGCTTCGCATGCTGTGCCGTGCCACGGAACGCTTGCAGCAGGTCATGGGTGGGTGATGCGCGGCGGCAGCAGCGGCATGGAACGTTGCGGCACAGCAGCAGTGGCAATGGCGTGCGTAAGGCTTACAGTTGCTGTCCTGCAAGCTCAAAAAGGGCTGAGCAAAGCGCGGGCACGTGCTGCAGCTGCTGCTTGCTCCTCATGCCTTGTGTGCTACTGCAAGCGCCCTCCAGCGCTGCACGCTCCTGCACGTCACTGCAAGCAAATTTCTTGCCGTGGAGTGTCCAGACGTAGCGCGGGACTTCTCCAGTCCAGCTGCCAGCTGCCCGAACGTTCCCTGCTGCTGCTTTCCTGCAAGCTTCCACCCAGCGCTGTGCCCCGCTGCGCCGCCCCTGCATCATGATTCTCAAATGCTCTGCAGATCTTCCAGACGTGGCGCGAGTACTTCCAGTTCTCCTACCTCAACGAGTCCACGCTGGACCCTGCCAAGAACTACATCTTCGTGGAGTTCCCGCACGGCGTGTTCCCCATGTCCGAGCTGGTCGCGGGTGCGTTGCACTGGCAGGGTTTGGCAGCAGCAGTTTAGGAGCAACCAGGACATCAGGGGTGTGCAAATGAGCAGGCTTGTGCGCAGCAGGCTGGGGATTTGACCAGCGGTCACTGTGTTCCCCATGTCCGAGCTGGTGGCAGGTGCGTGGCAGCAGCAGCAGCCACAGTAATGAACCGTATGCGCAGCTTGGCTGAGTGGCAGCGGGGTGGAGGTTGGCAAAAGTCGGTCTGCATGAGAGTAACAGCGGCTAACAAACAGCAAGCAGCTGCAAGAATGTGGAGCTTCCTCACGGCGTGTTCTCCAGGAGCGAGCTGGTGGCGGGGTGCGTTTGCAAATGGTCGACTGCAGAAGCTGGTATGCAGTGTTACAGTGACGGCTGGGCAGTGGCAGGTGGGGTAAAAAAAGTGCTGCTGCTCATTTCTCTGCTGCGCCCTGCTCTTCATTTTGTTGCAGGCACGCTGTGCCAGGCCATCTGGCCCTTCTTCAACATCTACGCGGTGGCTGCTTCTTTTGCATTGTCATCACAAGAGACCTCACATGCATTGAAGCTGCCTCCTGCCTCGTCTGTTTCCTGCAGGCACGCTGTGCCAGGCCATCTGGCCCTTCTTCAACATCTACGCGGTGGCTGCCAGCAGCGTGTTCTCCATCCCCTTCTGGCGCCACTTCATCGCGTGGCTGGGCGGCGTGCCTGCCACACCCGGCAACTTCAAGAAGGTCTTGAAGAAGGGCAGTGTGGCTGTGATCGTGGGCGGCATTGCAGAGATGTACATGCAGGTGATTGCTTTTGCTGCTGTCTGTCCTTTCGTGTTTCTTGCTTCCCCAGTTGTGTTTTGGGCCTGGGGATGATCTGAGGGCGCCACTCCATCGCGTGGCTGGTCGGCGCGCTTGCCACGCCCGGCAACTTCAAGAAGGTGCTCAAGAAGGCAGCATGGCGGTCATTGTGGGCGGCATTGCAGAGATGTACATGCAGGTATGTTTTGGTGTTGCTGTTGTGTCGTGTTCTGCCTGTTTTCATGCTTTTTTAAGCAGAGAGGTGGCACCAGGTCGCCTGGCTGGGCGGCAGATTTTGACACTCTCACTGTTGCCTGCCCTCATGCATGCTCACTTGTTATCTTTACCCCCCCCCCCCCCACACACACACACACACACACACCAACAGCACAAGCGCAAGGAGCGCATCAAGCTGCTGGAGCGCAAGGGCTTCGTGCGCATCGCGGTGGAGGCGGGGCTGGACGGCGGCATCATCCCTGTGTACCACTTTGGCAACACGCAGGTGAGGGCATGCAGCATGAATCAGGCTGGCAGCAGCAGAAGCAGCAGTGACGGTCTTGGCGCCAGCACCGCCACATCCCGCTTGGGTGAGCTCTGTGTGCTGTCAAAAGCATGTTTGAGTTGCAGCGAGTATGCCGAGGCTGTTTTGAATGCAGGACAGCAGCTGCAAGCAGCGGTGCCTGCAGCAGCACTGGCAGTGCTGGCGCCAGTACCTGAGATCAGTGCATGAAATGTCATGTTCACTTTGCGACTGTTGCATGCCTTGACCTGACAGAGCCAACTTCCTGCTTTTCCGGCGCGGCCTGTTTCTGTCACCCCTGCAGGTGTTTGACTTCTGGCCACAGTCGCTGTCGGGCTTTGCGCGCAAGCAGCGCGCGGGGCTGGGGCTGCTGGTGGGGCGCTGGGGCACGCCGCTGCCGCGCAAGGTGGGCTGGGCTTGCGTTTTATGGAGTGAGACTTAACCTGCAGCATCGATAAGCGTAAGCATAAGCACGCCGCTGCCGCGCAAGGTGGGATGGGCTTGTGCTTGGAAGCTGCTGCGTGCTTCAGCACTTTGGATCTTGTCTGCAGCTGATGCATGGCCTTGTAGCACCGCAGCATGGCCGCGCGCAATGGCGGGGGCAGATTGCCGGCAATGCTGTGAACTGGAGTCGTGGCGTCATCCCGTGCATGTTAGCATGGGACTCCTGTCGACCCTGCGGCGCGGATGTGTGAAGAGGATGCTGCTGCTGCTTCTGACACTGCTGCTGCTGCTGTTGACACTGTTGCTGCTGCTGCTGCTGCTGCTGCTGCTGCTGCTTCGACATCCTAATGTCTGCTGCTGTATTCCAACTTTCTTGCTGCTGCAGGTGCCGCTGTACATGGTGAGCGGCACGCCCATCCCCGTGCCGCAGGTGGACAAGGCTGACACGGAGAAGTTCAACAAGACGGTGGACGAGGTGCACGCCAAGGTGGTGGCGCAGCTGCAGGAGTTGTACGACAGGCACAAGGCCAGCTACGGTGAGTGCTGAGCCTGTGTGCAGTACTCAACTCGTGTTACCTTGAAGGAAGCTTAGGGTATGTTTGGTGTGATGTGGCGTGCCGAGGTAATGTGCCGAGGTTTGGCGCAGCTTCTGGAGCTGTACGACAGGCACAAGGCCAGCTACGGTGAGCCTGGTGCTGCTTGCCTAACTGTTGTTGTCTGCAAAGGTGGAGTGAAGTTGCAGGCATACGGAAGAGCGTGTGCATGGCGCAGCTGCAGGAGCTGTACGACAGGCACAGGCTAGCTACGGTGAGCCTCGCAGCATACATCACAGCTGTGTGTTTGCAAAAGTATGGACCAGACGCTGAGGTGGTTATGTCAAGCGCTGCAGGAGCTGTACGGCAGGCACAGGTCCAGGTACGGTGAGCGCTGAGCATGCGTGTGTACTCAGAGGAGCCTTAGGTAATGTTTGGTGTGGTGTGGTGTGGTGTGCCGAGGCGTATGCGGAGGTTTGGCGCAGCTGCAGGAGCTGCACGACAGGCACAAGGCCAGCTACGGTGAGTTGTCAGCCTGCTCTTACTCTTGAATAGTGTAGAGTCATGTGCTGAGGTTCAGATGGTGAGGTATGCTTGCTTTATTGTCGCCTGTGTGCATGCTGGTGATGAGTGCTGAATAATGTCGCCAGGACATTGCGCGTTTGCAGGGAATGTCCAGTGCAGCAGCTCTCTTGGCTGCATTGCCTGTTCCAGGCAGGGGGCTGCCTCTCTGCTTATCATGTCCCCAGATCCAGCGTTGCATTGCGCGTCTGCATCTGTTCTTTACCTGGTTACCTGGTGTGTCAAATCTGTCTAACACCGTCCCTGTTCTGCTGTGTGCTTTCGCTGCTGGTGAATGCAGGCTGGGCTGACCGCCCGCTGGTCATCGAGTGAAGGAGCAGCCAGCAAAAGTGCAGCAGCAGTGGCAGCCGCAGGAGTGGTTCATTAACCCTGCAGGGTGCCGTGTGACCCTAGGGACAAAGGGAGACAGCGGCAGCTTTCAGCGACAGCGTCTTGGTGGTGGCAGCACTGGGAAAGCTGATGTAGGCCGCCAGCACTGAGTGCAGATGTTATTGCGCGCGGCGATGCCACTGGTGATGGCGTGGCTTCCTTTGCAGTTGATGTTCTGTTGCAGCCAGCACAGCTGTGCGCATGCCTGCGCATATGCTATAGGAGCGCTGCAGTTGAAACCAGGTTGGGGTGTGCTGATGCAGTAGTGAGCTAGCAGCAACAAGCAATGTGCAGGGGTGAACATCAGTGCTGCAGCTGTCTAGCTGAAGCATTGCAAAGTTACACTTGTAACCATTCTGAAGTCATTGAATTTGGAACCCCGGCATCGAGCGTTATAGCAGCACGTGCCGCTCAGCATGGTGTTGCCCTCATATAAAACTGTCATATCATATGTTGTGCAGGTGCAGCGACCCGTGTAAAAGGCCTTGTACACCCTATTGTCTTCCATGCAATTCTTTATACCCTAGGGCCTTTCGAGTACTGCTGGTGCATCAGCCATATGACGATGGCAGTCAACAGCGGTCAGTACATCACCTGGAAGAAAATAATAAAAATAAATCAATCATGAACAAAAAAAAATGGTCTGCAGCGCTCGGTGTGTTGGTGACGGGCGAGGCCGTTTCAAGCCAGGCAATCATGGCCAAGGTTTCAGGCTATTTTAGCACTACCGCACACAAAGGACAGCTAGATGCAAACAAAATACAATACAATCATTTGTTGGTCAATATGTCGCCTCAAAGAACCGCACAGGCTGTACAAGCAACTTGTCACAACCGGGCCGCGTGTGATGTGTGCTGCGATCTACGCCGGAGCTACCCAGAGCGCAACATCGCAGGCAGCAGCCCGCCATACAACTTATCTGAATTATCAACCTCTACTGAGTGATTCCTAGCCGCCTGTTCAGTCACTCACGCTGGTGACATATCGCCAAAACAGGCCTTTGAACATTTGTTTCCTCTGGCTGACGTTACACAGCCACGCCATCAAGTTCTAATCTGTACAATAGCCAACAGAGATAAATTGCAAGATAAGAACGTATCGTTCTGGCTGTGTGCACTCACCTGCTGCTCCACTTCGGATCGCACCGGCCCGTCACAGCCTCAAGTAGTTCGTCCTGCAAGAGGGCAACACAAGATGCAGATCCTCAAGAGCATAAGAAACAGCTGGTCTGCAAGGCTGATACCTGCTCTTCCAGTGAGTGTTCTGAACAGCAGTGCATGAGCAGCAGCAGCTGATGGGGAGGCACCATGCAGGCTGCCGAGCAGCAGCACAGCACATAGAGCCAGCAGCTGGCAGACTACTTCGCCGCGTAAATGCCATGCACATCATTGTGTTCATGCTTGAAATGTGGAAGCTACAGCACTGGGGTGGGCTCTTACAACTGTGCAGGAGTATACACTCAGTGTATAGTATACCGTTTACACGACATGTCGGCAATGACAGGCTGGCAGGCTGGCAGCAAACAGCCCCTCAGATGCTGTTGTAGCTGGATTGCTGCATCTGTGGAAAGCTACAGGCCTCAGAATGCGACATGCACTCAGTAACAACCGTATTTGACCTCTGTGTATCTGCAGAATGCTTTGCAGCAGCAAGCCCAACAACAGCATATCATGCCAGCAGCAGCAGCAACAGCCACCAGCAGCGGCAGCAGCAGCAGCGATGCTGGCATGAGCTGCAGCATTGTTTGTGACGATGCAGTCGTGCTGCAGCCTGCTACTTCAAACATATCGCCAGCACAGCAGCAGCCAGCGCCAGTCAGCAGAGTAGCAGCAGTTTTTCCTGGTTACCATAGTGATGATGAAGAGCTGCCTGGTGATGTTCACGGTGATCTTCCCAGCAGCAAAAGCAAAGTTCTCACCGGGAACTTTGGTGTGAAGTGGCACCAAGCAGAGTTAGATCTGGAGAGTCAGCAGCAGCCAAAGCAAGCCGCTGCAGCAGCAAACAACAGCAGCAGTACCGGTAGCAGCAATGTGGCTTCACTGCAGCATGCTGCTTCAGCAGCATGGCTAGCAGCACACAGGCATGCCGCTGCTGCTGGCCGCTATGCGTCAATGTTAGCAGATCTGGCTGCGGTTGCAGGAGCCGCAGCAATACACCAAATGCAGGCTGCGCAGCGGAAGGCGCGAGCTGCAGCGCGGGACTTTGCACAGGTATACATGAGCTGCTGGCCTCATGTTGCTGGTGTTGTGCAGCTGTCATGGAACAGTATAGCTTGTCAGCTGTGTACAGTCATGCATGGCATCCATCACTGCCGTTGCCGCAATCTAAATAATACTTGCTGCTGCCGCTTTTCTCAACAACAGGTGCTGCGCAGCCGCAAGCCCCAGACTGCTTGCTGCGACAAGTCCCGCGGCTGCATTCTTCTTTGGAGCCTCCTCGCCCTCGCAGCGCTTGGCTTGGTGCTGGGCCTAGTACTCGGACTGGCATATGGGACGCGGCGCAGTGGCTTGCGGCATGGGCGAAGTGACATGCCTTGGGCTCCGCCCGGGTTTGTGTTCACTGGTGATGCCCAGCTTGATGCTTTGCTGCAGCTGAAGGCGGCTCTGGACCCGACTGGTGTGCTGGATGGGGTCTGGGAGAGGGACAGCGGCAGGCAGTGCGGCTTCTGCAGGTGGGTGACCCCTGAAAGTAGGGGCTTTGTTCACAGAAGTATATGACAGAGTGAACCAGTAGGAGAGAAGCGCTGAAGTATTCAAAGCTATCACAAAGGAAAGAGTTGGCGAGGCAGCAGTGTCAGCTGTGTGAATTGGTTATTGAATGATCACTGAAACAGTGTTGGTCTTGTGTACTGCAACCCTGCAGGTGGAGGCATGTGGAGTGTGATGCACCAGGGCGGCTGGTGACAGCGGTCAACCTGACCACAGACGATTATGACGTCATGCTGTCAGGAGTGCTGCCACCAGGCTCAGTGCTGCGAGGCTTGACTGGACTGCAGAAAATCGACATCAGGTAGGTTCATGTATATTCATGAAAGGCACTTGTTATCAGTGCATTACAGCACGGCTGGCTTCCGGCGAAACGGATTAGTGCAACGATACATAAGCAATGACCTGCTGCTGCTGTTGCTGCTGCTGCTGGTGCTGCTGCTGCTGCTGCTGTTGCTGCTGTTGCTGCTGCTGCTGCTGCTGCTGCTGCTGCTGCTGCAGGTACCACTACTTGTCAGGCCCGCTGTGGGGTGACTGGTGGAGCCTGCCACGGCTGCAAGTGATCCGGCTGGACAACAACGCACTCACAGGTGAGGCCAGGAACAGTGCTGCTTTGCATTCTTTGCACAAGAACATATTGCAGCTAGTGCAAACATGCTCTTGCTGTGGCATGACTAAAGGACGTTGCCCAGGCTGCAAGTGATCCGGCTGGACAACAATGCACTCGCAGGCAAGTCAGCTCAACCCATCAGCGGTATGTACAAGTAGTTTGTGTCAACAGGACCTTGCTTTGTGCACCGTCAAACGTGCTAGCATGGCATGCGCCACCACACGACCAGCATGCACCGAGCTGTGCTGTCTGCTGTGTTCTCGCAGGCACGCTGCCGGCTGCATGGTCAAACTTTGGGTCAAACCTGAGGGTGCTCACCCTGTGGCACAACAGCCTGACGGTGAGGGATGCGCAGCCAACTGCTGTTGATTGCTGGCTCAGTTCGTGCCAGTTATGACCAGTCCAGCTAGGCGCATGCCTTGCTGCAGCACTCATTTCTGAGTGATGTGCGCTGGTTTTGATGAAAAGGCATGCACGCCGACGCTGTGCGACAACAGCCTCTCGATCTGGCGCTACTAACCACCTGCTCAGTACATGATCAGTACATGAGGCGCAGCCAGTAATGTATCACTGAACATCTGGGCATGTGGCGTGATTTCATGTGTGGTTGGCAATTGCAGGGCTCCCTTCCGCCATCCTGGTCCGCGCTGACGAGCCTCAACCACCTAGATCTTTCTTTCAACGCCCTAATCGGAACCCTGCCTGCAGCCTGGTCAAGCCTAGGCTCCAGCAGCAGCAGCAGCAGCAGCAGCAGCAGCAGCAGCAGCAGCAGCAGCGGCAGCAGCAGCAGCAGCAGTGCCGGGGGGCTGCAGCAGCTGTGGCTTGATGTGAACCAGCTGACAGGGACACTGCCGGCTAGCTGGGGTGGCTTTGGTGCGCTGGAGGTGCTGTTTCTCTCTGAGAACAAACTGACAGGAACGCTGCCGGAGGCATGGGCTGACATGAGGCAGGTAGGGTTTTGGTGTTTGAACCATTAAACCTGCAGCCAAGGTGGAGCGGGGTTCACACACTTGAGGTGCTGTTTCTCTCTGAGAACAAACTGGTGTAGCACCCAGGCACAGCTGAGGTGCTGGAGATGCTGTCACACTTGACTAGCTCTTGAAGCAGGGTGCGGTCCCTTCCAAGTGCTGTCATTTGTTGTGTGCTGTTTGCAGCTGTGGGGGCTGGCAGTGGAGTGCCACAGCCTCACTGGCAGCCTGCCTGTTGCAAAACAGTTTGCATGGCGTACCGTGTACTGGCCTGTGTACCTGAAGTGTTGGAAGTTCTTTTCCTTCCCTTATTTAGGCACAGAAGAGAATAGGCTAAAGCAGGCTTGCCTGCTTTTGCTGCGTAAGACTGGTAACTTTATGTGTGGGAAGTCGTGTGCAGCTGCAGGAGCCATGAGTGGAGTACGACAGCCTGGGCGGCTGCACCTCTGTCGTTCTGCTTGATGATTTGGCCGTGTGTCTCAGAACACTAACATCACGGTCTGCACCTTGTTGATTGCAGCTGCGGGGGCTATGGGCAAAGTACAACAGCCTGGACTGCAGTCTGCCTGCTGCTGTACGTGTGTGCTGATGTGTGTATTGCAATGTAATGTGGGTCTCTTTGCAGCTGCGCGAGCTCTGAGCTGAGTACAACAGCCTGGCCGGCTGCATCTTTGCTGCCTGAACATTGGACCATCTGTCAATCAACAGTGATCGCAACACTGCCATCTGTTGTACTGTGCCTGTGCAGCTGCGGGAGCTCTGGGCGGAGTACAACAGCCTGGCTGGCAGCCTGCCTGAGGCCATTTTTCTTCGCTAGACAACAATGTGTTGTGTGCCGTGCTGTGTTGCTTGCAGCTGAGGGAGCTCTGGGCGGAATACAACCGCTTGAGTGGCAGTCTGCCTGAGGCCTACTACAAGCTGGGCAAGCTGCAGAAGCTGGTGCTGAACAACAACTCACTGCAAGGTGGGATTTTGTCGATGATGGTAGTGGTCGATGATCATGCAATGCGGGGTGTAGCAGGTCAATGCGGGGTGTAGCAGTTCAATGCGGGGTGTAGCAGTTCAATGCGGGGTGTAGCAGTTCAATGCGGGGTGTAGCAGTTCAATGCGGGGTGTAGCAGTTCAATCAAACCCCTTGTGTGCATGCGTGGTGCATCATAGACCAGGGTGCATCGTGTTGCTGATACCTCAGCCGCAGTCTGCCTGGGGCTTACTACAAGCTGGGGAAGCTGCAGAAGCTGGTGCTGAACAACAACTCGCTGCAAGGTGGGGTTGAACGCAGGGTGTTGATGTATGAGCATAAAGTGTGGGGTGCAGCGACTCATCTCTACCCTTTTAGACAGAAGTGTTGAGGCATAGGCCAGGGTGCAATCACCATCACCGCCGCCTACACGCGCCTCAACGCAGTGCACCTGTTTGGCAAGCAAGCCTGAGCGGCTTCATTCCGCCTAGCTGGGGCAAAACAATTGAATTATAGACAAGTGATTCTACTTTTGTGCTGCGCCTGCTGCTATTTTCAGGCACCATCCCTGCTGCTTACACGCGTCTCACATCGTTGAACGCTGTGTACTTGTTTGGAAACGAAGCCCTGAGCGGCTGCATGCCGCACAGTTGGGAGCAACAGCTAGAGGCTGTGTCTTTTGATGTGGACTACTTTTTGCTGGAAGGGACTGGGCTGCAAGGATTTGGCAACTGCACAGGTGCTGCAGTCTAAGCAAGGTGCAGTGTGAGTGAGGAGGGGTAGCAGCAGTAGCAGCAGCAGCAGCAGCATCCTGGTTTCTGAGCTAATAGCTGTATCTTTCTTCACGACGCGTCCAGACACAGAGCAGAGCTCGCACTGCAACAAAGAAAAGGTTGCTGTTTTGAAGATCTTACAGCTGCCCAGTTGACTGCTGAACACATCCTGAACTTCCTGCAAGGAGGCTGATCAAGCAATGGATGTATCGTGTTTGTCTTCTGCTCTGATGTTCCTGCAACAGCAGCTGCTGCAAGCCCGGCCCCACATCCTGTGCAAACCGGATCCACCCAGCACCCAGCATCAGAGGAACAGCAGCAGCAGCAGCAGCAGCAGCAGCGACAGCAAGCTTTGCTGCCTGCCCCACCCCATGCAGCCAATGTTAGCAGCCCACCAAGGACGCCCTCCACCAACACCAGCACGCGCACAACACCTGCTATCCCAAGTGTTTCACATGCTACAGCTGCTACAACTGTTAAAACTCCAAAGTCGCCACAGCAGCGCTTCCCTCCGCCCGTTCGAGCACCCATCCCATCAATCCAGCGCCGCAACCCCCCAGTGCGCCCCAGGGTTCAGCCGCCGCGTAAACAATCCACTAAACCTCGAGCTGCACCACCTGCAGTGCCTAAACCCTGGCCGGCGGTGCTGAAGCCCAAACCGCGGTTCGTGCCAACTGGCGATCCTCAGCTTGATGCTTTGCTGCTGGCAAAGGAGGCCCTTGATGAGACAGGGGTGCTGGATAGAGAATGGAACAGAAAGAAGGGCTCCAGGCGAGGGTATTGCAAGTGAGCTCTCAACCCTGGCACTGCCCACTGGGTTTAGCATCTGCACGCAGCACAGGGTTTGAGATGAGGTACTCAAAATAGGGCAGGGGGATGAGGCTTGTTGCAGCAAAGCTTGTGAGCAGGTGATACAAACCTGAGCCCAGCACACTCCTGGATCGCTGCTGCTGCTGCTGCAGATGGAAGTATGTTGTCTGCGATGCATCGCAACAATACGTGCAGAAGCTCAACCTGACAACAGGGCTGTATTATGTCATGGTGCTGGCTGGCAGCCTGCCTTCTGGTGCTGTGCTGAAGTGGCTGCCTGCACTCAGAGAGATTGATATCCGCATGCACTACATACAAGGTGGGTGCTTTACTAGTAATCAATTACTAGTAATCAGTACTGAATGGAAGTGAAACTCATTGAATGACTGGCCTGAAAGGTGCTCACTGGCAGCCTGCCCCCTGGTGTGGCGTTGTTCAAACTGCCTGCCCTGAGGGAAATCGACATCCGCATGCACTGCATGCAAGGTGCACGCACGAGATGCTGATGTTTTGAATCAACACTTGTTACATGTGCTTAGGGGCTCAGGGTTTTCAGCAGCCTGCCCCTCTGCGGCGGATTCCATCAACCACCACATTCAAGGAACCAACACATCTGCATGCACGTCTCAACAGATGTGCACAAGGCAGGTTATTTTGGATCTGACCCAGCTACTCTCCCAGCAACCCAGCTACTTATGTTGCTGTTGCGGTTGGTCCGGCCATGAACTGAAATTTATCCTGCAAAAAAAATAGTTTCGACCCGACTACCGGAAGCACTCTCATCAAAGGCAATGACAGGGACTGCTGAACATCATGTTGCACGAACCTACCTTCTCAGCTACTGCTGTTGCTGCTGCCGCCGCCGTCTGCCCTGCAAGTAATCTCCCCGCCGCTGGTCCCTGGACGTGAACAGTCATTTACATACCAGAACAAAATTTCTGCTGTTGCTGCCGCTGCTGCCGCTGTCTTTCCTGCATGCGCCCTCCCCGCGGACTGGTCCATGCTGACTGTGCTTGCAAGTGCTGCGCTTCGACGCCAACCACCTGCAAGGCAGCCTGCCATTATCATTTACATACCTGAACAAAACCTTTGCTGTTGTTGCTGCTGCTGCTGCTGCTGCTGCTGCTGCTGCTGCTGCTGCTGCCGCTGTCTGCCCTGCAGGCACCCTCCCTGCCGACTGCTCCCTGCTCACTCACTTGCAAGTCATCCGCCTGGATGCAAACCACCTGCAAGGAAGCCTGCCATTGTCGTTTACATACCTGACCAACACTTATGCTGCTGCTGCTGCTGCTACCATTGTATGCCCTGCAGGCACCATCCCCACCGACTGGTCCCTGCTCACCCGCCTGCAGGTTATCCGCCTTGACGCCAACCATCTGCAAGGTAGCCTGCCAGCGTCAATTGTAGCCCTCAGCAGGCTCAGTGTGCTCACGCTGTCCGACAATGCACTAACCGGGCCGTTACCACCGGCTTGGGGAGGACTCAGGGCTATGGCTCATCTGGACCTCTCCTTCAACAAATTCACAGTGAGTAGCTGATGCCTGGTACCGCCCTGCTTGTGCCCTAGGGTGCAAGCGGACAGATAGAGGGCGTGGAGCCCAGGGCCGCCGCCCCTGGCCACACACGCCTTCTCCAGCCTTGACTTACCCAGGAGCTGCAGAGCTGCCTGGGTAGCCACTCACTCAGTCATGCCTGGTGTGCTGCGACACTTGGGTTGTTGGTGGCACATTCAGTGCCAAAAATTCAGTTGCTGGTGGCACCAAGATTTACATTGTGTGCCCATTGCTGCTGCCTGCAGGGCATGCTGCCTCCCTCCCGGAGTGGCATGAGCCACATCAAGCAGACACACTGCAAAAGATGTCAAGCACGTCCCAGGCATGCACCCCAACAGCTGCTGCTGCTGCTGCTGCTGCTGCTGCTGTTGTGGCTCCTGCTGCGGCTGATCCTGCTGCTGCCGCTGCCTGCAGGGCACGCTGCCTCCCTCCTGGAGCGGCATGAGCCAAATCAAGCAGGCCTACCTGGACGTGAACAGCCTCACAGGTGAACACGCTGAGGTGATGTCACAGCACTGCAGCATACCGTGCCATGCCCCCGGGTAGCATTCAGTGTGTCTATGCATGCATGAGCCGCATCAAGCAGGCCTACCTGGATGTGAACAACCTCACAGGTGAGGCGCGGCTCTGCAGCTTTTGTAAACGCATGACCTACTAGGTCTAGCTAGTAGCTGCCAAGGCTGCTTGATACAAGCAGGCCTATCTGGATGTGAACAGCCTAATCCTCACAGGCGAGGTGCGGCACATCATGTCGTTGTCCCCATCAGGTGTATCTGTTGCTTTGCCGAATGCAGCAAAGCAGCTGAGTATAGCACCCGGCTGCTGTTCCTCACGCAGGATGGATCCCCGGATCTTGGTCAGCCTGGTCCCAAGTTGAGAAGCTGTACCTGGCGGAAAACGCCCTCACGGGCCCACTGCCAGCTTCATTCAGCAGCATGACCTCCCTACAGGAGCTGTCACTGGAATATAACAAGTTACGTGGCAGCCTGCCTCCTGAATGGGGTCCAGGTTTAAGCCGGCTTGAGAAGCTCACCCTGAACACCAATGCACTAGAGGGCGTAATCCCATCATCATGGGGTAATGGGATGACGGGGTTATGCTACGTGTACATGTATGGCAACAAGGGGCTCCAGGGCTGCCTGCCTAGGGTTTGGCGGGCAAGGCTGAACCCTGGTGCTGTGGCGAGTGTGCAGTACTGGGTGTTTGATGGAACACGTCTGCAGGGATTCTGTGCTGTTTAGTTGTATGTGTGTTGAGTCTGTTGGTGAGTGGCTGCTGTGCAGTGCGCAGTGCCTGGTATTGCCTCCTTGATGGCACACTGTGTTTGAAACTGCGTTGGTCAACCTCATGAGGACTTCAGTTGCTGTTTGAACAGAGGAATTGAGTGCTTCTCGGGACACATGCGCAGGGTTTCAAGTAATATTTGTGAATTCATGTGCGTTAAAGTTCAGCTCTTTGACAGGATCCAACGGTGCTGGGTTCGCGGCTGCAGTGGCCAGTGCACCGTCCTCAATTCAGGTTGGGTGCTCGTTAGGACACAGATGCACGGCCCTTGCCAAGGTTAGTCCCAAGCTGTTGCGTGATTGCTGCTGTTGTATTCCTAGGTAGCGTGTGGGGCGCCGCCGGCGCCAGGGGTGTCTCATCATGGCAACGTTGCTATTGCTCAAATGGCAACATGGTTATCCCTATTCAAGAGTAGTAGAAGAGGGGCCCCTCTCCTACTACTGTAGGACAGTACGACACGGTGTCTCATCATGATGAGGAGCTCCTCCTTCCTTGAGGAAATGGGTTTAAACCTGTGACAGTGATGCGGCTGTTGTCGACAACAGATTGTTTTTGTTGCAACAATTCTGTGACAAGGTTGTGGCTGGTGAAAGTTGGCTGGTGTAAGCAGGCCTGCATGCGCATCATGTGCATCATGAGAGTCTCTCGTGCCTCATGCTGCACCTATGGCTGCCATTGAATTTTCACCAGCGCGTTTCGCTATTGTGTCTAGGCAGTTTGAAGTCCAGCTGGCCTGCAGCTTGCGGCCGCCGCACTGCCGCAGTGTCGGGCAGTGTTGCCAACATTGCCGGGCAATGCAGGCCGCTGTGGCACAGCATGTTAGCAAATATAACGCTGAGGGCATGCACAAAATTCAGATCTGTAACCGAGTTGCGGTCGACGGTGGGACGGTTCAGGAGTCGTATTGACAACACAGCTGCTGGTCCCCAAGTTATGTCATCCTGCTGACACCACATGGGCACGCAGTGGGGAGGGTTACGGCAGCGGGCAGCAACTCTCACGAATGTTCGGACTTCAAAAGATGTTCGCCCCGCACATTTAAAGTTTATACTGGGCCAGCAGGCACAAACGCAGCTCTTTACGGCGCGCTACCTGTTGCCGACAGACCTTCACTGTGTTTTGAAGGAAAGCATCTCACCATCCGCTCCGCATCCAGTGAATTAGACAAGACGTTCTTAGGAGGTTCTAGGAGTCTGCTTCAAGCATAAAAGCCAATGCTGTAGGGTCATCATGGCTCTGCCGCTGCGGGTGTGAACTGCCGCTTATCGCTGGCCCAGCAGTACATGTCTCAAACAAATCTGTAAGTTCAAAGTGAGTTTGATTGAGCTTCCAGTCATCGACACGATGGCACTGCTGCAGCGCTGGGTGTGCTGACAGCAGCAGCTTGACGAGCAGCAGAGAGAGCTGCGGAAAGAAGGCAGCAATCTACGCATGGATAAGGCCACAATCCAGCGCCTGCAGAAGAAACTAAGCTTGCAACGCCTGCAAGCTAGCACCCTACAGCAGGAGAACAGCCAGCTGCAAGCCAAGTGAGCGCAGCAGCATACTCTGCTGTCCTCCTGCAAGCTATAACACTGTGTGCCTTGCCTGCTGCAGCAGCGCACAGTAGCTGCGCCGTGTGCATGCGCACGTGTTGCAGCTGGGTTAAACATAAAGTACATATGCACTGCACTTCCTTGCCAAGCCAAGTAAGCAGCAGCGACTCCGCTGTCCTCCTTGCTGGAGACTCCTGCAGGCTGTGACACTGGCTGCACCATGCGTAGTTGATGAAGCTACTGTAACACAAAACACACATACATACGTGCTGCACTTCCCTGCACCTCCTCAGCATGTGACTGCTGGTGACTGATGATACCCGCATGTTGATCCCGCTGCTGCTGCTGTTGACCTGCCACTTGCAGGCATGCAATCCTGTCAGCCTACTGCGGTTGCTTGGCATGGCTGCGCAATCTTGCTTGCAGCGAGCTACTGTTGGACGAACACGAGGAGCAGCAGCAGCAGCAGGGTGGGCTGCCTATGGCAATGGAGATAGACCTGTCAACGCCTGAGGAGCTACTGCTCTTGCAGGAACTAGAGCAGTACCTTCCTGCGCAGCCGCACGGTGCAGCAGCAGCAGCAGCAGCAGCAGCAGCAGCAGCAGCAGCAGCAACCTCTGCTGTGAAGAGCCACTGGCTACTGCTGCCTGAGACAGCATGCGGCACCAGCTGCCTTGCAGACAGCAGTCATGGCGCTGACACACAACGGCAGAACCACCTGCAACAGCCACAACAAGACACAACAGCAGCAGCAGCAGCAGCAGCAGCAGCAGCAGCAGCAGCAGCAGCAGCAGCAGCAGGGGGTGGCAGCAGCACCTGGCCGGACTCTTCAGGGCTCAGCAGCCGTAGCGGCAGCGGCAGCGGCAGTGGGCATTTTGGTTTTGATGTAACCCATGGCTTCCGCTGCTGGGACGCACCAGGAGATGCAGCAGCAGCAACAGCAGCAGCTGGCCGTGGTGTTGCTGCTGCTGCTGCTGCTACTGCTGATGGCAGTATGGAGGATGCTACTGTGTCGCCCGAGGGTGATGTGCTGGCACTGTTCAGCAGGGTCTACTCCATGCCAATGTTCCCTGGTGAGCACGCTGCTGCTGCTGCTGCTGCTGCTGCTGTGGTTTGGGTTTCAAGGCTTTGGTTGGAGATGTAACGTTTGGATCTAGGGTTTAGAAGTTGCTGGTGCTGCTGCTGTCGCTCTGCTGCCCACTGCTGCTGCTGTCACCCTGCTGCCCACTGCTGCTATGTGTTGTCCCTATGCGTGCAGGTGCTGCCGACATGCAACTGGCCGATGCTGCTGCTGTGTACAACGAGCTTGTGCGCGAGCTGTCGCTCAATTTGACGCTGCACAGAGCCCATGTGGATCACCCCACCCCCATGCGGCTGCCACTGCCAGGCAACCGGCCTCCACTGGACAACATACGCGCCGCCTTTGATAAGTAAGCGAGTCTCAGGGTTTACCTTTATGTTTGTATCTATACTCCTCAGCAGACATGTCACATGTCTGCCGCCGCTTAACAGCACAACGCAGTGCGGTTGACTAGTGAGCCGCACACGGTCGAGTCTTGCGCTGCACACACATGTGCAGCATGTGGAGCATCCTTTGCCACGCAGCTGCCACTGCCTGAGGGCCGGCCGCCACTGGACGACATACGCGCCGCCTTTGACAAGTAAGCGAGTCTTAGGGTTTACCTTTGGGTTTGTATCTACCTTTAGGTTTGTATCTATACTCCTCAGCAGACGTGGCACATGTCTGCCGCCGCTTAACAGCATGGTGCAGTGCATTTGACTAGTGAGCCGCACGTGGTCGAGTTTTGTGCTGCGCACGGCGCATGTGGAGCAACCTTTTTCCTCGCAGCTGCCACTGCCTGAGGGCAGTGCAAATCTGTGTGTTTAAGGCGTGACATTGGTTATGCTAGCATAACCTTCTTCCTCACAATACGCAATGTGGCTGCAATCTGCGAATATCTGGGCATGAATGCAGTATTCTAAGCAGTGTTGGTGACAGCATTCTACACATTTTCAGTGCAGATGGCTGGCTGAACATGCTTCGCTGGCTCAACAGAAGGCTGCAACAGACGCTAGCCCACGCAGCTGCCACTGCCTGAGGATCGGCTGCCGCTTGACAACATAAGGATGGCCGTGTCAGCGGCAGCACCGCCTCTACTTGGTTGTGCTTCTGCAGCAGACCTTCCGTCATCGCCTTTCCTGCCAGCTTTGTTGTATATGACATGTACAGCCTCGCTCTGCCACATCACCCTGCACAACATTGCTGCCACATCACCCTGCACAACATTGCTGCCACATCACCCTGCACAACATTGCTGCCACATCACCCTGCACAACATTGCTGCCACATCACCCTGCACAACATTGCTGCCACATCACCCTGCACAACATTGCTGCCTGCCTGACGGACTGTCCGTACTGCTGCTGCTGCTGCTGGTTCTGCCGTCCACAGCTTCCATGTGCTTCAACAGGAGTGCCTCACTGAACCAGCTGCAACACTGCTGCCGTCTACAGCTTCCATGTGCTTCAACAGGATTGCCTGCCTGCCGTGTGCTGCTGCTGCTGCTGCTGCTGCTGCTGCTGCTGCTGCTGCTGCTGCTGCTGCTGCTGCTGCTGCTGCTGCTGCTGCTGCCAGGTACTTCAACATGATCGCCTCACTCAACCAGCTGCACAGTCAAAATGGCATGCTGATGTCGATGGGTCTGGTGAACTATGCAGACCCCAGTGCAGAGCTGCTGCCGGTGAGTGTTACATTGATGTTATACCATGTTGTGGCGAGATTTTAGTTATTCATACACAATGGCACGCAGATGTCGATGGGGCTGGTGAACTATGCAGATCCCAGCGCCGAGTTGCTGCCGGTGAGTGTTACATGAATGTTATACCATGTTATAAAGATAATTAAGTCATTCATACACAATGACATGCTGATGTCGATGGGGCTGGTGCATTATGGAAACGCCCGTGCTGAGCTGCTGCTGGTGAGTTCATCAGGGACGTTATGACACTCACTAATGATACACGTTATAATGACAATGGCTGCATGGTGTGCCGCCACCCTGTGAGTGATACGCTCTCAGTGTCGCACAAGGACGGTTGCACATAGCACTCTGCGCACGTGCACATCCCCTGCTTGGTCTCCAAACCGACCTCACTCTTTTGCGTGCCCATAGTCTTACTCTTTTCCGTGCCTTCACTCACTATTCCTGCAGGCGTTCAACCTGCAGCAGCACATTCAGCACGTGCGCCTGGTGGGGCTTAGTGCTGACTTGCTATTTATTTTCCATGCCCAGTATCATTTTTGTCTGTGCCCCCACTTGTTCTGCAGGAGCACAACCTGCAGCAGCACATTCAGCACGTGCGCCTGGTGGGGCTCAGCGCTCAGCAGCAGCAACAGATTGCTGCCGGCTGGTCGGTGTTTGTCGGCCTGATGGATCCAGTGCTGCAGGTGCGGTTCATTTGCCTTGTCAGTATGTCGTGTGTGCTATGGTTTTCAATGGAATGTTGGACTTTTTGAAATACAGTTTGAAGTACATTTGAAATACTACTGGCAGCCCAGCCGGCTGTGCGATGTCTGTCGGCCTGATGGATTTGATGCTGCAGGTGCGTCACTTTTTTGGGGTCATTGAGACAATTTCTGTTCATGTGTGTTATTTGGGATGCTGGGGTGTGAGACGTTTAAGGTTCTATTGGCAGCCGGCAGCGCAGTGCGGGTTGGGCTGCTTGATCCGGTGCTGCAGGTGCGGCTTGTTTACCAGCCACCCAGGAAGATGGTCAGATTCTGGCACTGCTGTAAAGCAACAGCAATGGCTGGACCAGGACACAGTTGACTGCTCGATTGAGCCAAGTTTATTGCAGCTGGTGACACAGCATCTGATCTGTTTCTGCGCAGCTACTGCTGCTGTCCCCGGTGCCTAATCTGTTTCTGCGCTGCTGCTGCTGCTGCTGCTGCTGCTGCTGCTGCTGCTGCTGCTGCTGCTGCTGCTGCTGCTGCCGCTGCTGCCACTGCTGTTGCGCTGTGATTCTCTGCTCCTATGCTGCACGGCTGCAGGAATTGCGACAGCTGCAGCTGGAAACTGACAGCACACCAGGCGCAGCAGCAGCAGCAGCAGCTGATGAACCGTGTGGCCCAGCTGGTGCTGGTTGCACGAGCAGCAAACAGAACAACAGCAGTAGCAACAAGCACAGCTGTTCAGCACAGCTGCATGGCCTGGCGAACAGCAGCGCTGGTACCAGCGATCCCACACAAGCAGGAGAAGCAGCAGCAGCAGCAGCAGGTGGCGCTTCCTCCATGACCACTATGGAGGGCTACAAAGCTCATAGGTGAGCAGCCTCATGCCATGCCAGGCCCGTCAACACTTACATCTGATGCATTGCTCAAGCCTCCAGGGTCTGCTGCCTGCATGCATGCCATATTTGGGGTTACGCTGCTTGCATGGATTTGCTCTGCTTGCTGTGGCTATACCAGCAGGAGCAGCAGAGACCACACACGTTTGTGCTATGTGATCGCCATCGAACCGGATCCATCGCATGTTTTCATGGCCGCAGGGAGGCGCTGCACCAGCAGGAGCAGCGCGCAGCGCAGCTGCGGCGGCTGCTGCAGAAGGACATGCTCATCAAGGCTGCCTTTGTGTGCTACACCTTTGGGCGCTTCAAGTATTCTCAGGTACGCAGGTAAATGGCATATGCATTAGGCAGTGCATGTTGTGTAAGGCCTGCCTTTAGCTGCAGAAGGACAGGCTCATCAAGGCGGCCTTTGTGTGCTACACCTTTGGGCGCTTCAAGTATTCTCAGGTACGCAGGTAAATGGCATATGCATTGGGCAGTGCATGTTGTGTAAGGCCTGCCTTTAGCTGCAGAAGGACATGCTCATCAAGGCTGCCTTTGTGTGCTACACCTTTGGGCGCTTCAAGTATGCTCAGGTACGTAGGTAAATGGCATATGCATTAAGCAGTGCATGTTGTGTAAGGCTGCCTTTGTGTGCCACACCTTTGGGCGCTTCAAGTACTCCAGGTGATGGCAGCACGCCTTCTGTTGAATTTGAACACGACAACTGCAGGTTGGCGTTATGCTGTTGCTGCTGCTAAGTTTAGCATGCCTGCTGCTGCCGTGTCCTGCTCCCAGCAGGCCAAGCTACACATCACCTTGGTGCTGCTGCTGCTGCTGCTGCCTTTTCCCATTCTTCTCATAACATCAATGCATTGTGGCTTTGCTCCCTGCTGCTGCTACCCTCTTTGCAGCTGGCGAAGCTGCACGTCAGCATGTACCCCTGGCAGCCCTATTCACGGTGCTGCTGCTGCTGCTGCTGCCTGTTTTACAGCTGGCCAAGCTGCACGTCACCATGTACCCCTGGCAGCCAAACCACGGCACAGTAGTGAGGGCAGTCATGAAGATCATGGAAGAGGATGCAGCCCTGCAGCAGCAGCAGCAGCAAAAGCAGCCTGGTGATGGGGCGCAGCAGCTGCAGCAGCTGCTGCAGCAGCTGCCGCCGCTGCCTCACCAGCTGCAGCAGCCCAAAAAGAAGAAGAAGAAGCACCTCCCGCCGATTCGAAAGCGCAGGCAGCAGCGGCGGCTGTGATGCGCGAGGCGCGATTAGGACAGTGATGCTGACGCTGCTGAATGCGATGGAAGGTCAAAGCTGGTGTCTGCGATGGTAAGCGAGGGCAGCATCGGCGGCTGTGATGCCCATGCAATATACATTGCATCTGGCATTTGTCCAACAAAAGTGACTCCCCTTGCACCTCTTTTTTGTGAGCCCTCTGGCACATGACCGCCTGTGAATTCTACTGAGTGATCAGTACCTGATGCAGTTTGCCTAAGGCAGTGGCTGTATGAGCTCTCCAAAACACAGCTGCCTGTGCATCACAATGTGTGATTGATATCTGATGCTGAAGACATAGATATCTGAGGTATGATCAGTAACGCAATCATGCTGTTGATTATGAAGCGCGCGCGGAAAGGTTGCTGGCGCAGATGAGCCTGCTGCAGCACTTTGTGCATCGTGACATATTTGTGGCGTGGCATTAGTATTGTGCGGCTAGCATTTGACTAACAGCGGCAGCAGCGGCAGTAACAGCTGCTGCTGCGGCTGTTGCTGCGGGCTGAGCAACAAGCAGCTGGCAGTGGCATGCAATCAGCATGCTGGCAGTGGTATGCAATCAGCATGCAGCTCTGTTGTAGGAGTGCGCAGGCAGCTCATCATGATGCGGTTTCCAACAGTGTTGTGGCGGTTCACCATTTTCGACAGTGTTGTGGTGTTATATTGTTTCTCCAACAGTGTTGTGATGGTACATTAGGAGCTGCAGGCAGTAGAATGCAATCAGCAAGTTGCTGTCCTGCACAAGGGGTAGCTGCATGTGGCTGTCCTGCAGGGCAGAGAACTGCAGTCAGTGCCGTGCCAACCAGTGTTGTGGTTGTGTACTCAATGCATCTGAACCAGGAGCATGCGTCTGTGTTCAGACGGATATCACAAAGTGGATGGGGTTGCAGGCTCAACAGCAACACACAAACACAGTGTTTGGTCTGTCACTTCAACAACTGCATGAGTAGGTACGGTTTGGTTGGCTGCGGCATATGCATTCTCTATGCAGCGGGCCTGGGTCCAGTGAGACACGTTGGCATTTGGTGCGGCGCTTTGGCTCAGTCAGACATCTGAGACACTTGATTCATCAGGAAGCTCGAATGGCACGTGCACCTCAGCATTGGCTGTCAAATGCTTGCTTGCTGCTTGTTGATGGCCAACAATCCAGTCAATCTTGACATTCTCGTTGGGCTCTGGCACAGCGCCCCTGGTCACTGGCTCAACTGCACCTGTTGCACATTATTTGTTGCACACAAGGCGGCACTTTGCTGGCATGTGATTGAATTGCCAGAACTCGGACTGTGTTGCGTTGCTCGAGGGCGGCGCTGCGGCACTGCAGTGGCCGCAGCTGCGGCACTCTGGGGCCCTGATGGCGTTGATGCTATGGCTCGATGGCTAAAATGATGATGATTGGGCGGCACTGCATGGCAGATGTCACAGCGCATATCAGATATTGGGTTGTTGTAGAGCGGCACATACGGCACTTGGCTGGTCGTGTGCTTCAAGTGGCAGGACCCCAGAGTTGTGTTGTCACAAGGCATTTCAAAAGGACAGATCACCTATTCAGCTATCTTTTCATATAAGCTGGGTTGTTGTAGAGCTGGGATGTTGTAGGTTACCACTGCACGTTCCTAAGGAAGGCAGCACCCCAAAGCTGTTAAGGGTTTGGTGTTGATCCACCATCACAGGTGTGCAATGTAGACTTAGAAGTCCTGGTGTCGAAGTGAGGTCTGTATCTCCTGCAAGGTGGGTCTGCGCCCTGTTCTTAATTGCCAGCAGGGGGAGCAAAAACCTACTGGCTGGCCACACAGCTGCGCCCTGTTTGGCAGTTCTGCGGCCTCTGCAGCCCCGTTGACAAATTCCTTGTAACAAGTGGCCATTTCAAGCCAGTTCCTTGTTTAGGTGGATAGTGGCTGGCCAATGAGCCTGTCATTGGCCTGAACACAGGCTGTGTTCCTGCCGTGTCACACACAGATCATTGATTGCCGGAGCAGCATCAATTGGGTTGACAGCTGGCAGGCCCTCAGGCTGACCACGTTCCTTCTGTTACAACGGGACCAGTGCCTGTTTCTGCGCCAATGCCGAGCTAAAAACAACGACGAGCTCATTGGGCAGCCAGCGGATCCATAAACCGCAACTGCACATCAAACAAGGATCAACAGCATGCAGCGTCATAATCACCATATTCAACAGAGCTGCGTGCCCTCTGCAGCAGTGGCCAGGCATGTGAATTCACATTTCGAAATGGAAGCCATTATCAGAAGCAGTCGTGAGAGCATAGCAGGCTGGCCCTCTCAAAAAAATCATCAAAGAGTACAGTCTGTGCAATTAACTGGCTGCAGCGCAAGGCAGCAGCCATGCAAAGTGACCACAACAAAACACAACGGTGCATTGCAGACTAGCATTGCTGATGATGTCGGTAGGTTCCTATAGTTATGAATCCAGCACAGCATGCATACGTGCATATACGTACGTCATGCACATATGCACATCATATATGCAATATGCACATGTCGCTGTATGTACATTACCGCTGAGCAGCCAAGACACATATATTGCATTATGTGCAGACATGTACGTTCTGGTTCAAAGCGTGATGGCATGCATGCTTAATGACATGCTCCCGCTGCTGCTGCTGCTGCTGCTGCTGCTGCCCAGCAACAGTGTTCAACAGCCTCATCACGCACTGGCAGGCCCCTTGATCAAACATAGTCCTTCAGCCCACTGTCACCGAGCACAAAATATGTCCACCAAGAACCCGGGGGACACCTGCAGCTATGTCTTAAGGCTGGCTGGGACACATGCCTGCCTGCTCTCCCAGCTGCACCGCTGCTGTGCTGCTGCTGAGCAACAAAAGCATGCGGCACCCGCAGGGCACTGCAATACCTTCACTTCGCAGCAGCAGCAGCAGCAGCAGCAGCAGCAGCAGCAGCAGCAGCAGCAGCAGCAGCTGTGGCAGCAACAGCAGCTGCCGGCCATACTGCGGGAGTCTTTTTCAGCAGAAGCCCTTGAGCCCAGTGGCATCCAGTACAAAATCGTCCACAGAGAACCCAGGGGACACCTGCAGCTGCGTCCCAAGGCTGGCTGGGACACTTGCCTGCCTGCTCTCCCAACTGCACAGCTGCTGTGATGCTGCTGAGCGACAAAAGCATGTGGCACCCCCAGGGGCACTGCAATACCGTCACTCACAGCAGCAGCAGCAGCAGCAACAGCAGCTGGCGGCCATGCTGCAGAAATCGTCCTCAGCAAAAGCCCTTCAGGCCAGTGGCATCCAGCACAAAATCATCCACAGAGAACCCGGGGGACACCTGCAGCTGCGTCCCAAGGCTGGCTGGGACACAGCCTGTCAGTCCCGGGTTGTTGTACAGGTACAGGTCGGTCAGGGCCTTGAGATTAGCAAAAGAGGCCGGGACGGTTCCTGCAGGTAAGCAGTGCAGCAGCAGTGCATGACAGATATCAGCCCCGGGTTGTTGTAGAGGTACAGGTCGGTCAGGGCCTTCAGGTTGGCAAAGGAGGCCGGGACAGTTGCTGCATGCAAAGGGGCAGTCCAGCAGCAGCAGCGGCAGCAGCAGCAGCAACAACAGCAGGACTGGTGTCATACCAAGGCTGTTGTTAGATTTGTACAAATATAGGTCAGTCAGGGCTTAGAGGTTGGCAAAGGACGCCGGGACAGTTCCTGCAACCAGGCAGTGCAGCAGCAGCAATGCAGGACAGTGTTGTGCTCTGAGACAGCTGTGCACACACCAGCAAGTACCAAACCTGAGTATTTGCTGGAGGCCGGGACGGTTCCTGCAAACATGCAGTGCAGCAGCAGTGCGGGCCAGGTTTTGACAATGGGGCCCAACCAACCGGGGTTGGTGATAGAAAGAACTTGTTTAGGTACACCTAAACCCTAAACCCTAAACCTAAACCTCAAAAAACTGGATCAGCACCTCAAAGACAAGCTGTTGTACATGTGCAGGAGCAAAACTTTGCTGCCGACACAAACGGAATCAAATGCGCATGCACCCCTGTCACTCATTGCACAAGCCGTGCACACCACACACATAGTGTTTAAGAAGCTGATGGTTTCTGCAAGCAAGCGTGTGTGGACCTGTACCTTTCAGCGCGTTGTCGTTGAGTGCCAGTTTCTCCAGGTGGCTCATCTTGCCCCAGCTCTCAGGCAGCGGGCCCTGCAAGCAGCAGCAGCAGCAGCAACAGAGGCAGCAGCAGCAGCAGTTAGTATATCTCTGCAACAGAATTAAACTTCCCCAGCACACAAAGCATTGTAGCAGACTTGCACAGCATACCCGCAAACTGTCAACACAGCTCACCTCGCAGCTGTTGCACTTGGCCCACAGCTGCCTCTGAGCAAGCATCTCATCAACACTCCAACCAGTAGGCTTGATGAACAGCCAACGCACAAACACAACAGCCGCAAAAACAATACAAAAATCACCTCACCTCAAAGCCGTTATATTCCGCCCACAACTCCCTCATAGCAGGCCACTGCGCTCCAACATCTGGAAGGGGGCCTTCAAGGCGGTTTTCAGACACCAGCAGGTGCTGCAGGGACGTTAGCGCACCCCATGCTTCTGGCAGCGGACCTGGACAGCAGCAGCAGCGGCAGGATCCATTTGGTGAGTGACCGACGTCTGGCAGCGGGCCCTCCAGCCTGATTTGAGACACCATCAGACGCTGCAGGGACGTCGGTGCACCCCACGTCTCTGGCAGCGGACCTGTACACAGCAGCAGCAGCAGCAGCAGCAGTGGTTCAAGCAGGCGCGGGAACAGCATTAAGGATCACAGCAAATGTAACAGCTAAAGCACCAGCAAAAGAACAACAATAACAGGTAACGTGTTGGACCTGTCAGCCAATGTGTTGCACCTATCAAGAGCAGCACACTCCTCAGCCTTCCGCCTTTGGACCCGTCACAGCCCAGACGTCAGCAGCATTGGGACTGAGGAACATTGCAAAATGACCAGGAAAGTGACAGGAACAGTGAAACAGTGTAACCGCAGCAAGTAACGGAGCTGTCAGCTGGTTGACATCCAGCAGCCAGCTCCCTCTGCCCAGTGCCCTTGGACCCCAGAAAAAGCCCTGGCCAGCAGGTAGCAAGGAGGAATTTACAAAGCAACACAAAAAAAACATCAAATGTAACAGAAATAACATCAGAAACACACCTGTCAGCTGGTTGACATCCAGCAGCAGCTCCCTCAGTCCAGTGCCTTGGGAGCCCATGCCAGCCTCACTCAGCAGGAAATGCCATGGCAAACTTTGCAAAGTAACACGTCAGTGACGCCCATAATAACATAGATAACACGAGTGACTCACCTGTCAGCTGGTTGACGTCCAGCAGCAGCTCCCTCAGCCCAGCGCCCTTGGAGCCCATGCCTGCCCACATCAGCAGAAGGAGCTCTAAGACGTTTTAATGTCACATGAAATGAACATATAAAAAGTAACACAAGTAACATTAGAAGCTCACCTGTCAGCTGGTTGACGTCCAGCAGCAGTTCCCTCAGCCCGGTGCCCTTGGAGCCCAATCCGGCCCATGCATCAGGCAGCGGCCTGCAGCAGCAGCAGCAGCAGCAGCAGCAGCAGCAGCAGCGGCAGCAGCAGCAGAGGCAGCAGCACCAACAGCAGAGAGGTTTATGAACCTCCAACACCTGTCAACATGAAACGTGTTGCCGTATGACATAACTCCAGCTACAAAGCCCTGCACTCTACACGCCTTCCATGCGCACAGCACACCAGATCGACAGGTACAGCTACTTCAGCACTACCAAGTCAGCCCAGGCCTCCTGCAGTGTCGCAGACAGGCCACCTCACGCCAACTCCGACCCCTAACATTTCAGCCGCTTTCAGCACTTCTTAAGACCTGATGCATAGTACAACTCACCCCTCAAGCCCGTTATATGAAAGATCCAGTTTCTCCATCACGACCAGGTCTTCCCATGCCTCCGGTAGTGTCCCAGACAGGTCGTTGTCCCATAGGGACAGCTCTTTGAGGCTGGGACCCAGCTTGGCCCAGGACTCTGGCAGCGTGCCTGCAGCAGCAGCAGCAGCAGCAGCAGCAGCAACAGCAGCAGCAGCAGCAGCAGCAGCGGCAGCAGCAGCAGTGGTGTGACAGGGTCTCCCACAGGGACGGCTCCTTAAGGCTGGGACCCAGATCTGCTTAGGACGCAGGCAGCGTCCCTGCAACAGCAGCAACAGCAGCAGCAGCAGCAGCAGCAGCAGCAGCAGCAGGCAATCAATTCACTTCAAGGTTGCACATTCTTACATCAGCACGCAGCAACACCTAGCACTGCCACTCTCTGCCGCACTCCTTACACCGAACTTCAAACCCAAGTTCCCGCCCTTACCGTTCAGGAAGTTCTGGGACAGCTTTATCACCTCCAGCTGTCCCCCGAGTGTGCCCCAGTCAGCAAGGCAAGCCTCCTTTGATCGCATTCATGCGGATGTCATTTGACATCATGTCATTCATTTGACATCATTCATTTGACATCATGTCATTTGACATCATGTCATTCATTTGACATCATGTCATTTGACATCATGTCATTCATGCGGATGTCATTTGATCGCATTCATGCGGATGTCAACCACACGCAGGCCAGGAAGACCCTTGAATGCCGCTGCTAACCACAAATTGTCAGGCCATGCACATTTTCACACTGAACACTCCTGCCCTCACCATTGAGAAAGTTCTGGGACAGCTTGATGACCTCCAGTTGTCCAGCCAGTGTGCCCCAGTCAGCAGGCAAGCCTCCTTTGATTGCGTTCATGCGGATGTCAATCACACGCAAGCCAGGAAGACCCTTGAACGCTGCTGCTGGTGGCAGGGTCCCAGTCAGCACCATCACGTAGGAATCCGTCGTCAGGTTGACCTGTTAATAACATGAACATGAAAAGTGACAGTAGCAACATATGTAACAAGCGGCTCAGGAGGAAACGTTGACATGGCAGCAGCCAGCACTGCGGAAGCTGGGCAATATCACATGAAGGTGCTTTGCAATTACTAAGGTCGTCTTTGGAAGCTGGCCAATACCACATGAGCATACAAGGCCCCAGCCAGGGCGATGCTGCTGCTCTTTCTTGTAAGAGAGAGGAAGGTTACATGTATACATGTAGATCTACATGTAGGCCCTGGCTTTCATCTGCTGTTGCTCACCATCTCCACCACCTCTCCCGTGCTGTCGCAGCCGATGTACTTCCAGCTGCAGTAGCCGCGGTTCCTGCCGCCCTCCTCTGTCCATTCCTGCAAACGCAGCGCAGACACAGTCCTTGTCTGTTCAAAGCAGGTTATGCTGTTATAGTTGCAGTAGCCGCGGCTCTTGCCGCTCTCCTCAGTCCACTCCTACAGTGCACCATGTGCAGAAAAGTGTGCAGCAGCGCAGGCACATGTCAGATTTGAGATGTCGGTGTTCTGAAGTCAGTCGCAGTAGCCGCGGTTCTTGCCGCTCTCCTCTGTCCATTCCTGCAAACGCAACAGCGCAGACACAGTCCTTGTCAGTTCAAAGCAGGTTATGATCTTAAAGTTGCAGTAGCCGCGGTTCGTGCCGCTCTCCTCTGTCCACCCCTACAGTGCACCATCTGCAAACGCAGCAGCGCAGACACATGCCTCGTCAGCTCCCTGCTGGTTGCGCTGTTAAGTTGCAGTAGCCGCGGTTCTTGCCGCTCTCCTCTGTCCACTCCTACAGCAATGCAATGCAGGATAGTGTCCAATCCACAGGCTTGACTGGCAATATTTGCTTCATCTGCGGTTACAGTGATTCCGGCCACAGCACAGCAGGTGCATATCCTTGTGCACCGACAAGTTGGAGTGCAGCTTTCAGCTGCAGTAGCGAAGCCAGCTGGCCTACCCACAGTAATCAAAGTAACATACAAGTAACAGTAACAGACCAGGCAAATGCCCACACCATGTCAAGAACACCTCCAGGTTCCAATGCAGCCTTCAGCTGCAGCAATGAAGCCAGCTGGCCTGCCGTCACCAGCCTCAGCAGCAGCAGCACTACCACATGGTCCCTTTCTCATTGTCTCACCGTGTCAAGAACACCTGCAGGGTCCAGCGCAGCCTTCAGCTGCAGCAGTGACGCCAGCTGCCCTCTGTCACCAGCCTCAGCAGCATCAACAGCAGCAGATGAAAAAACAGCACAGCCAAACAAATCAACACTGCTTTGATGCACACACACACACACACCTTGTCGAGTACACCTCCAGGGTCCAGTGCAGCTTTCAGCTGCAGCAACGATGACAGCTGGCCCGCGTCGCCGGCCTCAGCAGCTGTCACCTTGTGCGCAGCAGCAGGCAGCACACTGCTTGTGCGCGGCTTGTAGGTTGACCTGGCTTTGCCGCCATGAGCAGCCTTACCGCCTGTACCAGCGCAGGAGAAAGAAAGGCAGCAGTAAGCACCAGCGAGGGCAGACAACTGAGTCTTATGTCAACAATAGGCAGCCAAAACCAGCAGGCAGCACAGTGCTTGTGCGCGGCTTGTACGTTGACCTGGCCTTGCCACCATCAGCAGGGCCACCTGTATGGTATGATGATGAGGAACGAGCACAACACACTCGGGCGGCAGCACATAATGAGATTGCTGGCGCAGGACGCAACAACATCAACAGACACAAGAATAAAGCAGTTTGCAGCAGTGAACCACCACCTTTTGCAAAGCAACAGCGGGGCTGCTGCTATTACGCCGGCAGCACAACAGCAGCAGCAGCGGCAGCAGGGAGGACGCACCTTCTTTCTCTTCCACACTGCTAGCAACTGCAGGTGTTGGCTGTGGTGTTGGCCCATATCGAGGCTCGGATGTGTGCACTGCTGCTGCTGCTGCTGCTGCTGCTGTCGTGCCATGCGCCATGCTGGTGTGTGCTGCAGCGGTGGCATGTGTGCCTGCATGCATGCAGCACACCACCTGCCACTGGCTGTGTGCATGTTGTTTACACACATGTGCCACTATCACGGCTGCACATCTGCTGCACAAAGGACGACAGCGCTCTCACCAGCACCACTCACACTGCAGCATGTACTGTGTAAAGGGCACTGGTCCGCAGAAGCACCCACCTGCTGCCCCGCTTGTGCCAAGTCCGATACCCAACCCCAGTGCCAGCGCCAGCACCTCCAGCAACACTGTTGCTGGCAGCAGCACTAGGTGAGCACACTCTGGCACACAAACTCTAACACCCCCACATGCTTCCACATACCTGCGGTGCCCCTTGTTCCAAGCCCAACGCCAAGACCCAGAGCCAGTGCCAGCACCGCCAGCAGCAGCAGCACAAGGCTAGACACAGCTTAAACATTCAATTCTCACAGCCACCCACCCGCGGCGCCCTTTGCACCAAGCCCAATGCCCAGCCCCAGTGCCAGCGCCAGCACCGCCAGCAGCAGCAGCAGCACTAGGTGAGCACACCGGAACGCAACACAAAGCCTAACACCCCCACCTGCCTCCACATACCTGCAGTTCCCCTTGTTCCAAGCCCAATACCCAGCCCCAGGGCCAACGCCAGCACCGCCAGCAGCAGCAGCAGCACCAGCAGCAGCCGGCGGCGGCTCCAGAATTCCTGCCGCAGCACAGCGGAGGGTTTAAGGGCCCTGAGGGCCGCAAAACCCTTCTTGGGCTGGGGCTTGGCTGCTGCTGCTGCTGCTGCTGCCGGGTGCTGCCCCTCCAGGTCAATGTGTTCCCAGGCATCTTGAAACACCATCACCTGCAGTCAACAGCAGGATCCTCAGCACGTCCCGTACTTTTCACAATCAAGTCAAGACTCAACAGTAGACGAGGCCGCGCCACGGTGCTGCATTGCAGAATAAAGGAAGAGGTAGGAGAAAGGAATAGTATTTCAAGAAAGACACACCTTGGCAGGCGCCTTCAGGCCAGGTGCAGCAGGCTTGTCCTTTGCTGCCTGGTCGGCTGGTGCTGCTGCTGCAGCATCACCCACAATCTCGCTGAGAGGCAGATGCTGCTGCTGCATGGATGCCTTCTCAGCTCTGGCTTGCTCACTATCAGACATCAGTGACAGTGGCCTGTTGTCTCCTTGTTTTGTGTAGTTGTCGCGGAGGCGACTTGGTGCCGAATCCTGTGGAGGCAGGGTTGCAAGAGGGTGTGTTGTGTCATGACACATAAACACTGGCATGCCCCGGTGTCATTATTTGCAGCTTCTGTTGCCATGTGATGAGGCTGTTATGTTATGAGGTTGCCATCTGATGAGGCGCTCATCAACTGAGTCGGATTTAGTAACTATTGGTGGGCAAATTTTATTCTTATTGGATCTTTTGGGGGCTGGCAGCCTGACCTCCAGGCAGCCTGGGGGTCAGCAATGCCTTGAAGGCAGGGCTGGGCGTTAGGGGACTAGGAAGCACTACTTAAACATGATGAACTCATAGTGCATGATGACAAAAACTGGAAGTTATACGTATGCTAATGCCTGCAGTAAGAGCGCCGGCGTCACGTGGCCGCAACACAATTGTTGCAACATGCTGTTGGCCCATGGATGGCGGCAGCAGCAGCTGCTGCACCCACACAATCGCGCTGTACTGGTCAGCTGTTTGTCATTTTCAGCTATAGTTTTCATAATTTGGCTCATTTAAGATTCATTTGCAAGGGTATTTGGCAGCAAAGCTTGCTCTGCCAGCTCGAGTGCGATTGCTTGTACTGGCCACTGCCTTGACTCTTTGCTCACCGAAAGCGGTGTCTTTGTGAAGACAAGACGTCACAATAATAATTGGTGGTAATATCAACGAAAACTGAGGTGCACAATTTGCGGATCGAGCGCTTGTCGCGCGATTGCAGCTCTGTAGCTGTAATCCCTATCGCATGCTCTGTGATCGTAGTTGCGAGTAAGTGAGCGTTGCTATGCACAAAACAGTACTTGCGGCACACAGAAGCCACAATCTTGGTATGGATCGCCGGGGCACGTACGCAGTGTTGCTTACTCAGCGTGCCATTATGGTGAGCACGCGGACCAGATGTGGCCTGTTGCGAGTGCCAAGCAACTGCAAGCATGTCTTCCGGAATCTGCTGAATCACAATGTTTATGTTGAAACAGTAGTTTCTGTTATGTTCGCAGAACAGTGCACATTACAGGGCACCGTGCTAGTGCCAGGTGCTGCTGCTAGTGCCCACATGCATATGCTGCAGTGCGGGGAAGCTGCTGCAGCTGCAAACGCCTAGCAAGGCCATGAAATGCAGCCTTGGTATGGAACATGCTTAGCATATATTCAGACGGTGTTCTTGAGACGTCTGACCCACCTGTGTGTAGTGAGTACAGCCTCGAAGGCAGGCTGGCACTCAGTGCCCTGCAGTGACTGCAGGCATGTAGAGCAGATGTGGAGGCCAGAGCCGGTGCCGCTGCTGATGCTAGCCTGCACTACAGCCTGCACCACGAGCCGGTGCTGCTGCTGATGCCGGCCTGCACTACAGCCTGCACCACGAGCAGGTGCTGCTGCTGATGCCGGCGTGCACTAAGGCCTGCACTACAGCCTGCACTACAGCCTGCACTACAGCCTGCACCACGAGCCGGTGCTGCTGCTGATGCCAACCTGCACTACAGCCTGCACCACGAGCCGGTGCCGCTGCTGATGCTAGCCTGCACTACAGCCTGCACTACAGCCTGCACAGCGAGCCGGTGCTGCTGCTGATGCCAACCTGCGCTACAACCTGCACCACGAGCAGGTGCTGCTGCTGATGCTAGCCTGCGCTGCATGCTGGCGCATGCAGAAGTGCCGCCTGGCCCTGCGGTGTTACGGTCGTAACAGGCCCGCCACAGGCGCAGCACCGCTAGCCAGATGTTTCCATGCTGTACTTACAGCTGCAGCACCGCAGACAACCAACATCCATGAACAGCTGCTGCTGTACAGTGTCATTGCGGTGCTGCTCCGGGTGCCCTGGTCAAACAATGCTCTCAGAATGCCGGTTGTTTGTTGGTTCGTCCTGCAGCTAGTGTGAATGCATCTGCCAGGCTTGTGCTGTTGAGCGTATGGTGTGGGCGGGTGCTGGTGCTGGTGGTGCAGCAAGTCGTGGCTACGGTTGCACTGAAGCTGCAGGAAATCTCAACATCGCGTTCACACAGTAAAGGCCATGCACACACCACTTACCAGTAACCCTATGGGGGCGGTTTATTTGAGACTGAGACACCCAGTTAATCTGTGGAGGGGTACAACCGCTTACCGGGGGTCAAGCTCTTGCCTACACGCTGATCAAAGTCACTTGCCGCTCACCCCCCCCCCCCCCCCCCCCCCTCCCTCCCCTGGTAGGCTTTTCCCACCTGTTCAGTGTGCTGACTGGCAGTGACCACTTTGCTTCCCGCTTATCCCCCCTGGAGCGCATGAATTTCGAGCTCGCTTGTCGCTTACCCCCCCTTCATATTAACTCGGTGTCTCAGTCTCAAATAAACCGCCCCCTATGTTACTTGAGTGGTTACAGGTGTTACTTGCTGTAACTAAATCACTTTCAGTAACCCCCGCGTAGCAGCATAGCCGATCCTAAAAACATATCCACGTTTATTGCATGCAACGTATTCGGTTGAGCGATGCTTTGCTCATCTGAACTGCAGTCGCCGGCACCTGATAGCGGGGGTACTCATTGATCGCACTTGCTGGCTCGTCCCAGGCGATTGTTGCTGCCCACCTGGTGTTTTTGAAAACTAACACTAATTTGTCAGGCTTTCTATGCCCTGTGCTACCAGCCCATTCTGCAACTTGGCCTTTGCCACTCTGAGTTCAAGTCACGTGACTCTCGCTCCAAGTGTGCACACTTGGAGCGAGAGTGCCACAATGCAAATCGCATGCCGGCCAAGCATCGTTAGTCGCTAATCACGTGCATATCGGGTTCCATCCATGTCAAGGTAGCCGAGAAGCTGCTTTGACAGTGCTGCAGTTCAGTCTCAGAGTTCAGCTGTGCACAACACCCGCTAGGCTGTGTGCATGCTACAGCTGCATGGCATGGCAGTACCTATACGTACTTACAGCACCTGCACGCACGAAGAACATTAAAACTAAATGACGTCGTTTGCCTTTCCTGCAGGAGGACAGCAACGAGGTGCTAGCAGCCACAAGAATGAACATCTGCAACATTCGCTGTGCAGAGGTAGGCATGCAGCTGCTGTCCAGTCTACACGCACTGCCTGCGCGGCTGTCATGCGTTGTGCGTGGTTGACATGCTGCACATGCGTGCAAGCTTCCTATCAAAAGATACTTGGAAGGAATGCCTCAAAAAAAACTTGCATGCTGCACTTGCTTGACGTCTTCCGCAGGAGGTCCAGTCCAGCCTGGCGGCTCGCACTGAATGCGAATGTGTTGAGATCAGTGACTTCTTAGATGTGCCAGACCAGGTGTGGGGCCAAAAACAGTTGCTGCAGCTGTTGCTGGTCAACGGAGGTTTCACGTGCTTGTCAGAACAGCTTGGGCAGCTGCAGGAGCTGCAGGTACTCGAGCTGTTTTGTTGCCACCAGCTAACAAGCCCGCCCGCATGCATCGGGCAGCTATCAGCATTGACACGCCTCAGAGCTCAATGGTGCAGCGGCCTGCAGCAGCTGCCAGAAACCATCGGGCAGCTCTCAAACCTGAGGAGTCTGGTGGTGGACTGCTGCAACAGACTGCAGCAGCTGCCGGCGTCCCTTGGGCAGCTGTCGAAACTGCAGATATTGAAGGTGCAAAGCAGCAGCCTGAAGCAGCTGCCAGACACCATTGGGCGCCTTTCAGCATTGCAGGAGCTGGACGTGCGTGCAGCGAGCAGCTTGAAGCGGCTGCCGAGCAGCGTTGGGCAGCTGTCAAGCCTACGCAAGCTGACTGTGGGTGAGTGCAGCGGCCTGCAGCAGCTGCCAGAAACCTTCGGGCAGCTGTCAATGTTGCAGACGTTGACTGTGAGCTGGTGTCGCAGCCTGCGGCAGCTACCAGACACCATCGGGCGGCTCTCAGCGCTGCAGGCTTTAGATTTGAGCCTGTGCAGTAGCCTGTGGCTGCTGCCAGAATCCATTGTGCAGCTGTCACAGCTGCAGACGCTGTGCGTGGGCTCCTGCAGCAGCCTGCAGCAGCTGCCGTACTCCATCCAGCGGCTCTCAGCCCTGCAGACGCTAGATGCGAGGGAGTGCAGCAGCCTGCAGCAGCTGCCGTACAATATTGGCTTGCTGCCAGCGCTGCAGGTGCTGCACCTGCAGGGCTGTAGCAGCTTGGCAGCACTGCCAGAGCAGCTGCAGCTCTGCAGGTTGCAGAGGCTGGTGCTTGATAGCTGCACGCAGCTAGGCGGCCTTCCCGAGCTGCTGGGAATGCACAGCCTGAGGAAGCCGCAGCTGTCAGGCTGCAGTACCCTAGAGCAGCTGCCGGAGTCGCTGGCGGAGCTTACAGCATTGATGATAATCAGACTGGCTCGATGCAGCAGCCTGTCACGGCTGCCTGCATACATGGACCGAATGAAGGGCTGGACATCAGCTTTTGTCACAGCCTGGATGCGTTGCCCAGGCGCATGCCAGCCAGTCTGCAGCTGCTGGATTTGTCCCACTGCCGCCATGCAGACAAGCTCGCCGAGCAGCTCATAGATCTGGCGGAGCAGATGCCAAATGCCAAGGTTGTGCTGAAGGGTTGGGGTGCACTGGGCACGCAGCAGCATGACCAGACACTGCAATTTCTGTTTGGGCAGTCGTTGCGCGGCTTGGTTCCGCAGCTGCGGACAGAGACGACAGTGAAGCGGCTTCTGACAGACAGCGAAACCATCATATCTTCACTGGAGCGGCTGTCATGGCTGGCGGTGCTGCTAGCTGCTACTACTTTCACTGCTGCTGTGGCACCGCCGGGCGGATACAACAGCGGGTTGCTGTTCCTGCCTTATAGCAATGCAGACTGCAGAGTCAGCAGCAGCAGCAGCGGCAGCAGCGGCAGCAGCCGCATCAGCAGCAGCAGTGTAGGTGCCCAGGACATCAATGGCAGCTGCATTCAGGCGCCTGATACGTGCAGTGATGGGCTTGCTTGCAGGGCGCAGGTTAGTGCTAACAGGCTCCGGGCCTTCTTTGTGCTGGATCTGCTGTCATTCGGCTTCTCCATGGCATTGGTACTGTTTGTGGTGGCGTGCAGCATGCCACGCAAGATCGGCGTGCAGTCTGCACGCTATGCGGGTCTCATATGGATGTCACTAGTAACAGCTTCGCTGCTGATGGCAATTGCAGTGGGGTACGGCATGGGGGCTGTAGTAGCAGGAGTTCTGGCAGTGTACCCGGCAGCGCTTGAGTTGGACGTGTGGGCTCCGTTGTGTATTACAACAGCAACAACATGCGGCGCGTTCTGGGGGCTGGTGGTGCGGTGGAAGGCGATGTGGCCTGGCGTTGATGCAATTCGTGCAGGGCTGCGGCATGCCTGCGATGAGGCAGGCTTCAAGCGGGCGGCTGAAGAGCTGCGAGCAGCAGCAGGGAAAGCAGCTTTTGCATTTGGAGATGTGTGGGGTTCGGGCAGTCAAACCATGCGGCCTCTGGTCAAGCAGCTGCAGCGGCAGCAGCGTGGTAATTCAGGTGGGGTGGTGTAAGCCGCTGCTGCTGGTGCCACAGGCACCGGGCGCTGGCCAGCATGGTAATGGTGGACACAGCAGCAGCATGTTGTCTGGGTCAAATGTTGATCGCACTGTCCTGCAATGCTGTCTGTGTTGAACCAGGACAACAGTATCTTTCTTGAGAAAGCCTTTCAAATTATCATCATCTGGAATCGTTACATGTGGGTCCTGGCACCATCTTTTGCGTGAGCCTTACACACAGAAAAGGGGCATTTTTCCCTGAGCGTGCGGCCCGGCCGATCTGCGGTTCATGCAGGGCTGCGGCATGCCTGGGATGAGGCAGGCTTCAAGCGGGCGGCTGAAAAGCTGCGAGCAGCAGCAGGGAAAGCATTTGGAAATGTGTGGGGTTCGGGCAGTCAAACCATGCGGCCTCTGGTCAAGCAGCTGCAGCGGCAGCAGCGTGGTAATTCAGGTGGGGTGGTGTAAGCCGCTGCTGCTGGTGCCACAGGCACCGGGCACTGCCAGCATGGTGGTGGTGGACACAGCAGCAGCATGTTGTCTGAGTCAAATGTTGATCGCACTGTCCTGCATTGCTGTCTGTGTTGAACCAGGACAACAGTATATTTCTTGAGGAAGCCTTTCAAATCATCGTCATCTGGGATGGTTACATGTGGGTCCTGGCACCATCTTTTGTGTGAGCCTTACGCACAGGAAAGAGGCATTTTCTCTGAGCGTGCGGCCCGGCCGATCTGCGGTTCATGCAGGGCTGCGGCATGCCTGGGATGAGGCAGGCTTCAAGCGGCAGCTGAAAAGCTGCGAGCAGCAGCAGCACCAGCAGCTGCAAAGTTTGCAAAGCTGCTGGCAGCATGCAGGCAAGGGAGGGAGGTTCCAACACAACAGCAGCAGCAGCAGCAGTGGGGTCATTTGGCTGGGGTGGTGTAGCAGGCTGTTGCTCGTGGCGCTGGTGTGGACCAGCACAACAGCGGCAGCTCGAGGTGTTGGTTGATGCTTAGGCTTGAATGTTGAGCACGCGTTGGTGGAGGGCAATGTGGCCTGGCTCCACAGCTGTTAATGCAGAGTTGGCGCATGCTTGAGTTGAGCAGGCTTCAGAGGGCCAGCTAGAAAGCTGCAAGCAGCGCCAGCAGCAGCAGCTGCTGCCAGCAAATGATTTGACTGGCTGCTGCATGCAGGCCAGGTGTCGGGGCGCCAGCCCAGCAGCTGCGGCGGCAGCAGCGTGGATAGTTGGCTGGGGTTGTGCAGCACGCTGCCCGCAGCGCCTCAGAAGCAGAAGTGGGCCAGCATGGCAGCAGCAGCTGCAGCTTGCAGGAGTACAGCCAGCATAGAATGTAACAGCAGCAGCTTGCGGTCATTTTTTCTAGTCATGAATGGGGTTGCACTTCTTGTCATGCAGCACACCAGCTGCGCAGCTGCATGCATGTTTGACAGCAGCAGCATCGCCGCCAGGCTGGGGCTGTGAGCAATGTGAGTACGCATTTTGTTGCAGTTTGCTATTGCAGAGTAGGGTGCCTGCAACGTTTAATGAAAGCTGGCGCTGGCGGTGCTGGTGCACCAGCACGTGCTGGTTGGCAGCAACCGTTCCGGCCAACCAGAAGAGCAGGAATACTGTTCTTGAAATAGTGCGCTAACGTGGGTGTTGGTTTCATATGATGTTATGCAGTACACCAGCTTCCATGCCAAAGTAATGTTGACCGCTGGCCGTTGGTTGTGTGTCAGATGAGCAGAGGACACAAGCCTTGAAGGAATGCCGTTGCTGCTGACAATTGCTGCGGTCCTGGTCAAAACTGACACTGCGGATCTGTCATGCTGTTGAGGTGTGCTTGACGCGTTGTGAACATGTTGCTGTATCGGCATATATGATGTGGTTGACTGGACACTGGTGCAATCATTGACGCCATGATGCACCATTGGCCAATGAACTGCAGGCCATATGCTCTTGTGAGCAAGCACTGGAACTGCATTGGTGGCGCTGGAGAGTTTGTTTGTTACAGCTTTATGCTTCGTGTCACGAAACTGCTCGCTGCCGCACGAGTCTTGGAGTAGCAGCAAAGGCAGCAGCTGTTCAGCAGCAGCAGTAGCAGCAAGGCCACGTCAGCATGCCACGCACTATCCCTGACCAAGCCCTATGCAGTGTCCACCGCTTTCATCGCGAATAAAACAGTCTGAGCTCATGCGATGTTGTTCAACCTTGCTGAAAGCGTAGCAGGACAGGCATACACAGTGTTTGCCGGCACGACGGCCTAAAGAAAGGCGCGTTTGCTGTGTAATCACAGCAGAAACGCAAATAGAGGTCGGCATATTTGTTTTATTTGCGTTCAGGGGCACCTTGTCTGCGAGCCAAGCATTGTCATTGACCGCCTCTCCAATTCCGCTACTCTCCTTGGCCAGGCGTAAGGTGCAGGCTTCGCCCGTATTTGATTTGTTGTTCGTTTTCTTGAGCTCTCTCGCTTTACTCAAAACGATCGGTTGTCCTCAGAAAAAGTTGTTTCCCAGCACGTTTCGCAAGAGCAGCAGGCTCACGTTCAGGGCCAGCTTTTGTGTTGATCCCCCTTGGATAGTCTATCAAACAATCATCGAGCAAAACTAGCAGGTCCTGTCGCTGTCGGAGGTGTCGAAGAGATAGCAATCAGCCTCATGAGCTTGTGCGACGGGCACAAGGAGCGGCGCGCTTCTGGCGTGCGAGTTTCGGTTCTAGCAGAGGTGGGGAAGCTGCAGCAGGCGGAGATCTGTGCTTGCTGCACTGCTGGGAGAGGCCCCCTCGTGCTCAACACAGCCCTTGCCCGTGCAGGCGGACGACGACCTGCCAATTTGCTGGATATGCCTCGGCCATTCTGAGCCTGACAGGCCACTCACGCACCCCTGTCGGTGCCCAAGCTGGTGCCATGCCACCTGTGTGAGTGTGGGGGATAGGGAGCGTACTCGCCCAGCACCGGATCGCTGGCTTCGGGGTACCTCAACAGACAGTTCGATTGTCTGACGCGGTTTTCTTCCTGTTGCAGGTCGCAAGATGGCAGCTGCAGAGCGCAGGCACGAGGTACGTAGTTTTGGCTGCTTCTGCGTGGCCTGTAGACAGCCCTGTGTCGTGCTCAGCTCGCATGACTGCAGTAGGTTGATAAGTAGCTGTTACCAAGGCCTTGCTGCGCTGCTGTCTGCAGGCGTGAGAAGTTCTGCGACTTCTGCAGCTGCGAGCTTCCCGACTGGAAGAGCGTGCTCACGCCCACGCCAGCCCCGACAGCCCCAGCCGTGATGAACGTCAACTTCGACAACAAAACGTACAGTTTCCAGGTGCTGCCAGGCGCAGATGGCTACAGGCAGTTCACTGAGGCCATCCGCAAGGCATTCCACCTGCCAGACGACTCTGAGCTCAACATAACATTCACCTGCGACGAGCCGAGCTCAGGTTGGTGGTAGCTGGTGGTGCTTTATGTTTGTTTCTGCTGTTTGGCGCTGTCAGCTGTCTGTGCAGGCCTGCGGTGCCTGCGTGCTGCCTGTGTGCAGTGACAGCAGCAGCGCAGCAGCAGCGCAGCATCGCATGCGATGGCATTATGCAGGCAAGGCAAGGTGTTTTCAGCTGCTTGTTGTAACGATCAATGTTTAACAAGCTCTGCTCAAGGCTGGTGCTGTTACCTGCTGTGCCTGCAAGCATTCGTAGCACAGCTTGCTGCTCAGCTAGCCAATGCCCCGGCGCAGCTCCGAGCAGTGTTGTTCGGTGGCGGCAGCAGTCGCGGCACCAAGACACAAGCTTGTTACAATGACTGCATCATTATTTGGCCTGTTTTACCGTGCATGTGTACCTGTTTCGACCGCGTACAGTGTTTCCTGCAAGCGCGGCATGCATGCATTGTCGCACCGTCTTGAGCTTGAGCTTGTCACCCATCCCGCTGCAGTGCATTTACACATCCTCTCTGCAAAGAGCATACCTATCTTTGCGTGTGTGTCATGCTCTGTGCAGTTTGATGTTCACTCTACCAATACTCCCAACTCGTCACTCAGTTCTTGCCCCTTTCTGCTTCCTTTCCCAGCAGGCAGCCATCTCACGCTGTCCGGCCCCGGGGCTTATGACGCAGCAGTAGTTTCAAACCTATATGCATTTGTTGTTCTGCTTTCTGTTCCTTTCCCAGCAGGCAGCCTTCTCACCCTTTCGGGGCCCGGGGCTTATGACGCAGCAGCAGCAGCAACTGAACTCTGCACTCGTTGTTTCGTTTTCCGCTTGCTTTCCCAGCAGGGAGCCTTCTCACGCTGTCAGGCCCCGGGGCTTACGACGCAGCCGTGCACTGCGCCTCAGTCTCTGCAGCACGCCGCAGCACCAGCGGCAGCGGCAGTACAACCGACAGCACATCCGGCAGTACAACTGGCGAGCCACACTCACACCCGCTGGGTGGGCCCTCATCTGCCCCTGCATCACCCACACACGCAGCACGGCAGCAGCTGCAGCAGCAGCAGCATGCACTGCTGCAGCAGCACGCACTTGGGGGTGACGGCAGCGGCAGCAACACTCAGCAGCAGCAGCAGCAGCTGTGCCCGGCCAACCTGCAGCAGGATGCAGCAGCAATGCACGAAGCAGCAGCCAGCGGCAGGGGTCATGAGACCGCACCAGCAGCACCGCAGCACGCCAGCCCAAACAGGCACAGCAGCAGCAGCAGCAGCAGTGACATAATCAGCCGCCGGGCGAGCAGCAGCAGCAGCAGCGGCAGCAGCAGCGGCATGGCGCCAGCAGATGAGCTGCAGAGCCCTTCAAGCACCAGCAGCACTGAGCAGCAGCAGCAGCAGCACACGATCATGCACGATGTGCTGCATCCGCTGTCTTCGCTGTTCCATTCTGGCGCTCAGAGCTCCCGTGTTTCTGAGGCAGGCTCTGATGAGCATGTCAGCAGCAGCAGCGCAGCAGCAGCAGCAGCAGGGGAGCTTGGCAGGGGCAGCAGCAGCAGCAGCTCCATCAGCAGGACGTCTGTCTCTGGCGCCAGCAGCAGCGGCAGCAGCAGCAGCGGCGAGGCCAGCAACGGCAGCAGCAGCAGCAGCAGGCGCAGCCAGGGCTTCGGGCGCAAGCTGCGCGACGCCATTGCAGACATGCTGATCAGCAAGTAAGGCTGCTATTTTGTCATTTAACATGTTATAACAAGGCACCTGGCTGCAGTTGGCGGGCTACGCTCCGGAGGTGGCAGTGGTGCTTTGTACATGCTGTATCTGGCTGTGCCATGCGTCTCCAGCAGCATTGTCACAGTGGTGCAGTACACATGGTAGAGAATAGTAATGGCAGTACATGTGTACTGCGCATGGTAGAGAAGCCCGTTGCAGTATGTTGTACATTGGCTGGCATGTACTCTACGGTTGCTGCGGTGTTGGGTTGGAATGCTGGCTGGCTGCGTGGCTGGTCGCCTGTCCAGCTGCCTGGCTGTCTGGCTGGTCGGCTGGTCAACTGGCTCCTGGTGTAGTTATGCATCCTGCATGTTCGACTAGCTTTTGTTATGCCGTTGTCATGTGCATGTTGCTCTGCATCGTACACAGGCATGTTGCTTTGCGTCGTACGCAGGCATGTTGTGTTGTGTGGCATGTTGCGGCGCAGCAGAGGGAGATGCCTCATCTCGCTGTACCTTGCATTGCTTGCCATGTGCTACATCTTCTGAGGTTTTGTCGCACGTGCACAGGGTTAAGGGTTGTGTTGGGTTCACGGTACGGGGTGTGGTGTAACATGCTTGGCGCTCAAGTTTGACAGCACGCACGAACCCAGGTGTTGGGGTGTTCTGGGGGTGGCTGCAGGCGGCTTGCGTAACAGGTCTGCACGAATGCATGATCTGATTTGCATTGTCGTACGCAGCGCAGCGCAGCACAACAGTTGTGTGATGCTGTGTAGAGCGGCGTCGGCCTGCTGCTGTCCTGCAGGAATTTTTCTTGGCACAGCAGCTGTCTGTCCCTCAAGTGCGATTGAGAACGTGTTGTAATCGGGCAGCAGCGTCTTGCGCTTCTGCTGCTGCTAGAGCAGCAGAGAAGGTTGCAGATGCAGCAAGCTTGCTTGTGCATGTGCAGCCGGCTCACTGCAAAGCCGGCTGGCTGTTGTGTGTGATGTTGCGTTTTGCTGCGCTAGCATGTTGGGTGCGCCTGCTGTCGTGTGCAGTACAGTGTGTACTGCTTGCCTGCGGTACAATGTGTACTGCCTGCCTGCAGAACATGCACATGGGGTGTCACATGCAGTACGTTTGTACTGCCTGCCTGCAGTACAGGCACATGGGCAACCAGGTGCATGTGTGTACTGCCTGCGTGCTGTTCGAACCTGTGTGATGGCTCTTGATGTATACAACTCACTTTTCAGGTGCGTATTAATGTGCAGTTAGGGCAACATGGCTGCAGCAGCGCTGGGTTGCACTGCTCAGTTCTCCTGCCCGATTGCTTGCCTGATGCACTCAAACGCTGTGGCAGTGTGCAGTACACATGATGGGCATCTGCCGAAACAGCTTCAAAGAGGGGGAAAGGCTGCACAAACCCTGTGTGGATTACGTGCATCGTGCGCCCTGCGCTACTGTTCACTTGCATGCAGCAACACAGCAGTATAATGACATTGCGAGGCCCTCTGAAGCCTTGCCTTGTGTGCTGGTGCTGCACGTGCTGTGTGTATTGGAGGCGTGTTGGGGAGACACCTCATGCAGCCCGCAGTGTGCTTGGCGTGCGTGCATGCTTTGTTGAAATGCGTGTACAGATGCACCTCACCGACATCAATGCGATGCGTCCACGCCTTCACCATTACCTCCTGTGTTTGAGGTGCCGTCAGGCGCTTTGACCTGATTTTCCGCATCATGCCTTAGATGTGCTGCATGTGCCTTGTCAGGCCACGTATGCATGTCAGGGCAGCTGTACGTGTGTGTTTGTGCATAGAAACTCGAACGCCTAGTTCTGTACTTGTACACAGTGTTCTGCAGCAGTTTCAGGCGTGGCTTACGGCGCTGCGCGCTGTACACGCAGCAAGGCGCATTGCCCCACCAAAGGTTCTAGTACCTTGTGCTGCTGCTAGTGCAGCAGCATGTATGCTTGCTTGGTTGCGCCTCTTTCGGCTTGCTTTGCTTTGCTTGCTGTGCATTTCATCACGCTAGGGGAGTGCCTTGCTGAACCCTACCTGCCCTGCTGCTTTGCCCGGCACTCGCAGCGGTTTAGCAGCAGCGGCATATGGCTGTGCTGTAGTCACATGCACCGCATTGTGCAGTTTTTGGTGTGCCGAGCAGGGCATGCAGGGCAAGGATTTGGCCACTCTCCAGACCTCAGTTGAGGTCAAGGATTTGCCTGTATTTGTGTTTGTGTGTATGTGTCCCTATGCGGGTGCAGGTGTGACTAACAAACCAGCATATGTGTTACATTTGTGTTTAGTTTTGTGTTACTAACTGTACCATCACGAGGCTGCAGGGGGCGGGGCTTCAGCCAGCATGGCCAGGCTGATGTGGCGCTGCATGTGTGTTACGTTTCCTTGTAACATGTTACATTCGGCAGCGCTGCGGCAGCCTGGCTCAATTGTGGCGGCATTGCTTCTGGCTGCTGAACATGACAGACTTGGATTGGTTTGCCTGTGTGGCGGCAGCAGCACAACAGAACCATTTCAACTTGAGGCACGCTGCGGCGGGCCAGCTGCTGCTGCTGTTGTCTTCAAATCACCGTATTTGGGTGGTTTTGCATGGGGTTTTTTTGGGGGGGGGGTTGGGAGGTTTGGGGGGTGTTTGGGGCTGACTACTTTGGTTTGTGTCAGATGCATGCTTCCTGCAGCAACTGCAGGAAGAGCAGCAGCAGTAGTGTGCTGGCTGCGTGCGTGTTGAACAAGTGTTGCGGCTGTGTAGTGCAGGTTTAGGGTTTGCATGTGGTGGCTGTCGCGTCAGGGCTTGATTCATCTGCTGTCCGTGTCATTTGACTTGCAGGGGGCGCAGCATAGCGCAGGCACATCAAGCATCACTCTTCGAACGATAGTTGTGGCGTTGCTGCTATGGCTTGATAGGTAACATGATGATGACTCTCTGAAGGGTAGTTTTTGCCTGGGGTGTCAAAACACGCTGCACTGCATGCAGGCCTAATCTGAAAGTGTGGGGTTGGTAGCAGCTGCTACTGATGCATCCACACACGCGTGTCATGTTTTCCACCTCGTGTTGCTGCTGTGGCATCCTATTCTTGTACTGCACGCTGCTGTGATGTGACTCACATCAGATGTGATACACGGGGCACGCCGCAGTTACACCATACAACATTGGCGTTGGTTGCAGCTGCAATGCTGTTGTCGCTTCGTGCCAGTTGTTGTGCCATGACATGCCGCGTGTGCCGTTCAGCTTTCACGTATCTCTCCGTGTAATCACTTTGCACAGCATGAAAATGTGTTATTGGAGTCCACATGTGTGTCTAAGCAGCTGCAGGGCATGGCTGAACTGTTGCTGTTCATTGTGCCAGGCGTCAACTTGCGACAGGGTGGATATGGCCGTATGTTGCCTAATTAACACGTGCGTTACCATCAGTACGTGCAGCATACACCGGAAGCAGAACAACGGACCCTGGCAAGGAGGCAGCAGCAGCACATCCACACCTGGTGACACCCTGTCACTGACGTTTGTGTGTCACCCTCGCTGACATCACACGTTCACGTGCTCAAAGCCGCCTTCGACATTATATTACCACTTTGAAGAAATGATGGTTGCACTTTTGTGCTCTTGCCTGCACTTTATTGCTGACGTGTGCTCGTATCGGAGACGTCCGTCGTGCCTCCACTCACGCTAAGGACTGCAGCGCCGCGTTCTGTAATACGAAATAGAAAAGCGTCGCCATTCGCTGCTGCAAGGTCTTAAAAGCATATACATAGGTGAGCCTGGAACAGCAGCAAGTGCTGCTGAAGCACCACGAGGTCTCCGCCCGAAACTCTTGAAAACGAACTTAGAGAACACTGCTGTCACCATCAGACAATTGGCTGGTGATGCTTGCACGGACAGGTGCCGCAGCTGCTGCTAGCAGTAGCTGCTGCCACAGGGTAAAGTACTGTGCACAGTACTGTGCACACTAGTGATACGCGCATTTGGTGACTTTCAGCAGCTGCAACAGAGTGCAGGAGCGCACACGCTGCGGGGCAACGCACTTTTATGCAAATATAAGGTCGAATGTTTGGGTTTCAATCTCACCTCAGGGGCCATGCTGAGCTTGTTATGTCTGGAGGTTGTTTGGAGCCGGCAGACACAGCGCAGGGTGACAGTCACACGCCAGGAAGTGGTGCAGAACAACCCTTTGGTCTACTCGTACATACTTCTGGCAGCATGTGTAATGTAAGAGCTTGATAGGCTAGCATCACTCGAAGACCTGGCACGTAACCAAGCTGATAACTTATAGCATGCCGCACTGCCTTGCTGCTGCTGCTGCATGCAGGGTCCACCTCTAAACCAACAGCCCAAAGTCAACAGATTTGCGATTGCTAAAAGGAGGAGAGGGGAGCAGAGCTGAACAACAGGACAGGGGAGCAAAACATCCCACACAAGGACAGCAGCAAGGTTTAGAGCGGTTGGCGTAAGGAAGCAGCTAGCTGCTACACAACAAGTCCTGCAGATGTAGCAGCAGGGCTCCCTGCTGCTAAGCGTTGCCATCGATGCGAGACGTGTACACAGTCCCGTTGCGGGTGAGTTCCTGCAGGTTTCCTGCAAGCAGTGTATAGAAAATATCAAGCGCGTGCAGTGAGATGCTTGTCAGTTGCGGGTGAGTCTCTGCAGTCCTAGAAGCAGTCGGTGCGTCCTGTGTGTGTTTCCTGCAAGCAGCCTGCAGCTGACGCAGCAGCAGGCTGTGTGCCCTGGTGTGCAGTGCAAGTGCTTGTTTGGGGCGATGTGCCAGCATAAATATCCACACTGCCGCCGCTGCTGCTGCTGCTGCTGCTGCTGCTGATGTTGCTGCTGATGTTGCTGCTGCTGCTGCTGCTGCTGCTGCTGCTGCTGCTGCTGTTGCTGTCGCCACACTGCTGCTGCAGCTCTCAGAGGCCGATAGACACAGCCAGCAGGCAGCAGAAGAGCAGGGCTCCAGCTGCCACCTCAGCTGCCGTGTGGAATTTCTATGGGTGCTGATTGCGCTGCTGGTGCTGGCGTTTGCTGTTGGGGCCGGCGAGGGCCCAGCTGAAGGTGGGCTTGAACGCTGTTACTTTTGCATGTTACGGAGTTTGAACCGCAGGGCAGGGAAGCTGGGTTGCTTGCCAGGGACACTTTTTGCAGCAGTGTTACTTGCAAACGTTGTTGCGTTGCATGCAACTGTTGCTGCTGCTGCTGACATTGCTGCCGCTGTTGCTGCTGCTGCTGCTGCTGCAGGCCGCTTCAAGGCGCTTCTGGTGCTATGCATAGACAGCAGCGTGCTATACCTGCTGCTGAGGCTGTGTCGCCACATGCAGCACAGCTTGGGCTGCTGATATCGAGAAGACTCTGTGGGCAGGGCACAGCATCAGCCTTGTGGCATGTGGTGTGATTCTTACTTTGCGTTGGACGATGCGTGTCAAACACGTCACTGACGTATTTCTTGAAGGTGTGTGAGCGATGCTTGATATGTCGTCTGGCAAGGTTGACAGTCTTAGGATGCATGCTACTACACGACGAAGGTTCTAGAATGGACATAGCACAACGGATGATAGCTCTGCATACTGCACATGGCCCAAATAGTCATGGTGACTGGGCACGTCATAACACCTAAAAAGCTCAGGATTCACACTGTTTGGCGCATGAGGATTGCAGAGCGTGTGCACGACTCTCCCTGGTACACCTGCCAGAACCTTATGAGCAGCTTGGGTGTTGTTGAGCAGTCTCGTGCTCCTCTGCAACGCATGTATCTCAAACCATGTTGCATGCTACATCACCAGGCAACTGATTGGGCCGCTCAGCAATGTTTGCAACTGTTGGAGATAGGCATGTGTGTGAGTATAGATACCAAGAGTACTTCAAAGTACACTAGTGTTATGATTTGTCATAGAGTTGCTGCATGGGCTCACAGTCCGAGATGGCACAGTAATCAGCTTCAGCGCTAGCGCTGACAGCATCATGGGTGTGGCTCGTAATGCTGCTACCAGTGGCTGCAATGCTGCTTGCAGCCCGCGCAGCAGCAGCAGCGGCACCGCTGCATGCCATTGATGCAGCAGCAGTAGCGTGCACAAGTGGCAAGCGTGCAGCCCTGCAGCAGCAGGGGGTGTCAGGGATAACGGTGGTAAGTTCATGCGCTGGTTCTGAGAGTCAACATCCATCAACTAATCAACTTGGCGTTGATTGTGGACACTGAGAAGCTGGTGCAGCTCAACTTCTGCAGCTAGCTCTGTTATGTTCTGCTACTGCTCACAGAACAAAGCAGCTGTCACGTGTGTCACACACGCACATGTTGTGCCTGGTTGTGCATGAGCAGCGCTGCTAGCGCCCTAGTAGGGCTTAACCAATACCGAGGCAAACTAGTCAGGAATAAGAAACCTACGCAGTATTGTTTTGCACGCACGGGGTCCTCTACTGATTAAAGCACTTGCAGGTGCTGTACACCAGGTTTGTCTGCAGCTGAGCCTTCAGCAGACGGTCTCGCAGGGCTTCAGGGCGGGAACGTCGACAAGGCAAGCGACACGATAGTCTGGGTGAGACGTTTATATATTTATATATTTATATAAATGATACCATACATGCGTTTATACTATCTGCGGCCGTTTTTTGGCGTGCTCAGTCACAGCAAGGCTCGTTCATTCCAAAGATTGCACCTTCTTGCCTCGCAACCTCTATGCAACCTCTTGAACGTTCGAAGCGCAGCATAGTGACTCATTACGTCCTTATGAATTTGAGTTTTTTCTGCAGCCTTCAGAAGATCGCATCTAGGAGCGTCCTGAGGCAGGCCGCACCCAGCAGGCGTATTCTGCCAGCTCACCTTGCTGGCAAAACTGCAGCCTCCTCACGCGTCAAGCCCAAATATTAACGCCTCCGACGCAAAACAGCACACTCAACCTAGCAAGGTGCGTGTATACAAGTTCTGCACACTGCTGCACAGCATTCACAGCATGTTACTGCATCCTGCAATGTTCAGGACCAGCCATCACTGTGACAAAGGCGCATCCACACAGCGTCCACTGAGCGTCCACAGACTGCCGTCCAGTGGGCCTGTGGATGGCGTCCAGTGACGATCCACAGAGGGCACGTATCCAGCGAGCCCGTGGATGGGCTGCTGCGATCAGTGGATGAACTCGTGGATGACCCAGAACAGTGCCAAACCGCTCAGTTACATATACTATATTGTAAATGTAACATTAATAGCATCATATGAGGCGCATCAGCTCATCGAGCACAGTGGCAGAGCTGCAGGGCGAACTTCGAGCTCGGGGCTGCACCACCCATACAGTGAAGGTACTGCACAAGTGCAAACAGTCTACCAGACTAAATGCAACCATGATATATCATCATTCAGGATCAACATGCACAACACAGAGGATGCACTGGGCCCACATAAGCACTCCAATACCTCCAGCTGTGTGTTGCCCTTGTACACACAGAGATTGCACACGCAGCACAGTGCCACACACAGCATCTGCAAAACCATCTGCAATCAAAGACACTACAGCAAACAATGAAGGCAAGCCCACAGCTACTGCATGACTGGTACAAAAGCGGCCGAGCGCTGCGGCACACCGGTCGCTGAGCAGATGCTGCACCCATGCCCGCCTGTTGCATTGACAGCATACCCTGCTACTGCTGCTGCCCCAGCTGGGTGCGCATCATCCTCGCTGCAATCTACACCTCCATGACGCGCATGTTGTCCTCGCTTGGTAGCACCTTCTACTTAGTGCCCGCACTGTGGTGGTTGGACGTAGCATCCTTCTGCACTGCTGCACCTGCTGCTGCACCTGCTGCCATGCGCCGGCCCCTGAGTTGAGCTGCCTGGAAGCTTTCTTCATAAGTCGCTGGACCATTTGGCTGCGCTGCCCCAGCAGCGTGATGACCTCCTTGCTGGAGCCAGTTGGCATGTGCGGGCATACAGCAGTTGACTGCCAACGACGCCTTGAACACCTGCAGAAATCAGCAAAACCAGCAGAAGACAACAGGCAACTGCTCAGGCCAGGCACACACTGTTGTGCTTGCAGCAATGATGCGATACACTGTGGCCGCCATGCACAGGACCTGCAATGCCTGCAAATGCGTAGGATACCAGCTGATCCCTAGACACGTCTGCTGCCTGACTGCACGTTGCATTGCCTGCAACTCACCCTGTCGTCATGCGCACGCGCTGTGGTTGAGCCTTGCGCTTCCTCAGCAGCCTGCCGATGACGCATGTCCCATGGCTGGGTCCTGGACAATGCTCCCTTCTTTGGACTCTGCAACACGCACGCAAGCAAAGTATGAGTTGTGTATACGTAGATGGGTGTGCAGTGCGAGTCTGCCATGCTGTGGTGTTGAGTGATACTCTGCTGGCAACGTATAGTGTGCATGCATCACCCCAAATGAGATCCTGCACTAGCTGCAACCACCAATCAGCTTGCCGGCAGCATTGTACTTGACCTTCTGCGTGCACTGCCTTTAGGCTGCTACATGAGGTGAAGCACCCCTGCCACCGCTGCTATTGCTGCCCCTACAGCGCTGCTGTTGCAGTCATGCTAGCACCACTGTTGCTGGTGTTCTGCTGCAACAGGTTATCATGCAGATTGAGCAGAGCAGCAGCAGCAACAATCACCACCTGCTGAAGTTGTCGCTGCCTCCGGCACTACAATGGGCCTGGCACTGATTACTTGAGTTGCTGTGGCTGGCTTCCTTCTCCAGCGCAGCGCAGTTATCATACACCTGCAGTGCGGCAAACTTGGATAGGTCGACAGGCAGGAGTTGCATGCATGGCGATGCGTGCGAGACTGCTGGCAACATGTCATTGCATGCTGCGCCGGTCAGATACGCACTTTGAGTGCCACAAATACCAAATGTGGTTTGCTGGCAGTCTAGGTGCTGTTTGCTGCAGGCATCGCTGGCAGCAGCTGCTGCTGCAGCAGCGGCGTCTCTGCACTGGAGCCTGGTGTTCACCTGTGACCAGCTCACACCATTCCGTGTATGGTAGCAGCTCGCATGTTTCCACGTAGATCGGCGCTGCCCTCATCGAAGCTGCTCGTGCAGTTCTGTTGCAGGGTTGCTGGGGGCTGCCACTGGCAGCACCTGGCAGCGCCTCCTTGCGCCCCCTGCTGCAAGCTGCTCCCATGTAATGTGCGTCAGGGACCATACAAACGTCGTATATTACATCTCGAGACACCAGACTATCAGCTGGACGTACACAGGCCGCTGGCTGCAAACTGACTGCACCTGTGGTTGGTCTCAAGGGGCTGCGATCTTTTGACAATACACATTTGACTTCCAATGATAAAAAACACTCAACGCAACTTGTAGACGCCCATGCTTGGCCCACAGAAGTTGACAGGCAGTTTGAGTTCTGTTACTTGTCAGGGCAGAGGTTGAACGATGACTGAGTAATCAGCGATTAAAGTAAGCTTAAACTCTCGATAATGATTTCATGAAGTCAAGTTACAGCAGCGATACGCTGCCGGCAGTGCACTGAGGCGATCTACGTGACTTGTTCTGCGCAAGTCCACTCTGCGATCATCAACGTTCTTGCAGTAGCTTTTTCTACGAACGCAACATGATTCTGCTATTTGATCAGTGAACAGGAGCCAATGTCACTGTCGGGGGTCAAGGGTGTCCATGGGTGACCATCTGCTGGTTTGGGGTCATGAGCATGACCTAGCGCAGGTTCTGCCACACCAGAACATGTTTTCAATCTAAACAAACACTTAGTGAGACCGTGCAAGCCGTTCAAGCCACTCGCCCTCACAGTCATCCACAGCAGGTGCTGTGGATGGCCCAAACACCCCCCACTGGACAGTGAGTGGACTGTCTGTGGATCAGCCTTTGTCACAGTGCATGCCCCAGCTGCACAGTCTGTAGTGGTTGTGTTCATGTTGGCCTGCTGCTGTTATTGGTCTGTACAGGTCTCGTTCACCATGCCACCAAAACGCCTACACCAGCACATGCATGCTTCCCCCTACCCTCTCTTACCCTAGTTCCCTAACCCCTACCTTCCCCCACACAAAGAAGCTGCACAAGGTTTCCTCCTGGGTAAAACTGAGGCATGTTGTGCTTCACCCTCCTCTGACTGCAGCAGCGACATGGCGCCAGAGCTGCTGGGCACTTTCCGCCTGAAGACCTGGCACGGCAAATACGTCACTGCATTGAGCAACGTGTTCAGCTTGGGAGCAGGAGTGCCAAACTACCCAGTAGTATGCACTGAATGGCCCTTTGCCAACTGGGGCAACTGGCAGCTGTACTTACTGGACAATGTCAAGATTGCATTGAAGTCCGACCATGGCAGGTACATGTGTGCCTACGGTCCTGACAATGGTGGACACGTCATCAACCACAGCGAAGCAATTGGGGATAGGGAGCAGTATGACCTGATTCACCTGAAACAAGACCAGATGGCATTGCGCAGCCACCACTCCCAACTGCTATGGGCTTGCCCTAATCATGGGCTGCGGAGCGACGGCGACACTGTCGCATTTTGGAGCGACGGCAAGACGCTCTTGCACAGTGGGACCTGCAGTGTGTTCACCTTACAGCCTGTGGGCGATGATGCGGTCAGCGGCATGCTGCACAAAGTTCAGGACATGCTTACTGTTTGTCAGAGAGCTCAGAAGAGGAAGCAGCAGCAGAAGCAGCAGCAGGAGGAGCAGCAGCAGCAGCAGAGGCAGCAGTCGGATGGATGCTCGCTTACTAGCAGCGCACAGCTTGAAGAGCTGAAAGGCCAGGTGCAGCAGCAGCATTCTGAAATTGCAGGCCTGCGCCAGAAGTGTGAAGAGCAGCATGCGAAGCTGGAAGAGCAGCAGGTGAAGCTGCAAGAGCAGGAGGTGAAGCTGCAAGAGCAGCGGGAGAAGCTGGAAGAGCAGCATGCAAAGCTGGAAGAGCAGGAGGTGAAGCTGGAAGAGCAGCGGGAGAAGCTGGAAGAGCAGCGGGAGAAGCTGGAAGAGCAGCGGGAGAAGCTGGAAGAGCAGCAGGAGAAGCTGGAAGAGCAGGAGGTGAAGCTGGGAGAAATGCTCAGCGCCTTGCTGGCATTGCAGCAGCAGCAGGCTGAGCAGCGAGCCGTTGCTGCGACTCATCTGCCTGTGGAGTTGAGCCCAGAAAGCCTTGCAAAATGCTGTGGCTGTCAAACTGGCAGCAGCGGCGCAGCAAGCGCCAGCAGCAGCATTGTTTCTGCTGTCAGCAGCTGGGAGAGGGAGGTTGGGGGCGGAGTGGGCACAACTGGCAAGAGTAATGCTGTAGAATGTGACAGCAGGGCTGCAAACCGGCCTAAATGGTGGCGGATGCACATTACTAAGGCAGTGCTGGCTGGCGCATACATGCTGCCTGTCTACCTGGTTATCGGTATACGCAACAAAGTGCATAGCCTGCAGCAACGTGGATGAGCCTTTGTGATTTTACAAGGCCCTAGTCTTGCATGTGCATTGCGTTTTGAGCAGCATATTGTGAGCAGCGCTTTTAACAGTGGCAGCGGCGGCCATGCCTCACGCAGGCCTGCATATATGCTGTTGTGTTTTTATCACAGGTAGTTACTGGATACTTGCTCAGCACGCGAGGAGCAGCAGCGGCATACGCAAAACCACGTGCTGCAGGGTGGTTGCAGTACTGTGAGTCGCTGAGTGGGTTCCTGCAAGTGATGTAGGGTCGTTGTAGTACTGAGAGCAGACGAGTTGGGTTCCTGCAAGTGCTGCAGGGGCGTTGCAGTACTGTGGGCAACTAAGTGGGCTCCTGCAAGTGCTGCAGGGGCGTCGCAGTGCTGTGGGTAAATGATCGGGTTCCTGCAAGTGCTGCAGGGGCGTTGCAGTACTGTGGGTAAATAATCGGGTTCCTGCATGTGCTGCAGGGCCGTTGCAGTACCGTGAGCAATTGAGTGGGCTCCTGCACGAGCTGCAGGGGCGTCGCAGTACTGTGGGCAACTTAATGGGTTCCTGCAAGTGCTGCAGGGGCGTTGCAGTACCGTGAGCAAATGAGTGGGCTCCTGCACGAGCTGCAAGGCCGCTGCAGTACTGTGAGCAGTACTGTGGGCAGATGAGTGGGTTCTAGCAAGTGGTGTGGGGCCATTGCAGTCATCGCTATGTGAGCAACTGAGTAGTTCTCAGCATGCTTCATTCTGGAATGGACCTGCCAGGTGCTTGAAGCACAGCCACATCTGTAGGTTTTAGATGCCATCTGTTCCTCTGTGCATCGGGTTGTCTGATGGTTCGGGAACAAACATACATATGTTGGGTTTCCTTCTACAGATTCGTGCTACAGTGTACTACACTGTGCACTACACTGTAGGTTAGTAACCAGGGTGCTGTAAACTACAGCAGCACTGTCATGTACGCGAGTAGCTTGCGTGTTGCTTCAACAATCTTGTATACATGTAGTTTGTAGAAATTAATTGTGCTTACAGACGGCGGTAACCTTGTGTAGACCGGCCTCGTGACGCGCGAAAAGCTGCTGTGGTGATTGCGCGAAGTGCTATACGCCACCAGCTTTACCATAGCCAAGTATCATGTTAACATATTCCCAGCATATCAACCCGCGCGTTGGGTTTTATCATTTACAATGGACGCCAACGCTGCTGCGCCAGCTGCAGCAGTGGAAACCACAGTCCACGCGTACATGACCAAGTATCATGAGAGCTGTAGCAGCGTGCAGGGACCAGCGCCTCAGCCAGTCATGGGAGTTCCTATTCATCCCACTTACGTACAGGGAACGGCCGTACAGAGGGGAGTTCCTGTTCACCACACATCCACCATACAAGGCGCTGCAGTACCTTCTGAATGTGACTGCAGCTGCACGGCAGGATGGGTGCTGTTAGGGGTGAGAAAAGCTGCTTATTGGTAGACTTTTAGGCGAACAGCGCAACTGTCACTACCAGCTGAAAGTACCTTATGATGCAGCGATCACTGCTGCAGGGCAGCTAGCAATGTTCAGTGTCGCTTTAGGAACTATAGTTAGCTAACTAGAGTGCCTGCATGCTGCAACCTGATCAGCGTCACATGGTGCAGCTTAAATGGGGTTTAGTGTCACTTTAGCGCACGTTTATGCCAGCTGGTAGCCCTAGTGTGCTGCGTCGATACCGCCACTGGCATTCATTACTGTCAGAACATTGGTAGCAGAACGGTTGTTACCGCAGCAGAAGCCGGTCAGCTGTACGAGTTGTATGCTGCCGTTGAAGTTAGCACTGCAGCCAAATTATGTACCTCGTAAGTCTATTGTCAGGACAGCAGCAGGCAGTCTGTCATATCTTGATGATGTTCTGCTCAGCAGTGCTGCTGCTGCTGCTGCTGCTGCTGCTGCTGCTGCTGCTGCTGCTGCTGCTGCTGCTGCTGCTGCTGCTGCTGCTGCTGCTGCTGCCGTGCTTGCTGTCTGCAGGTTGGCTTTGTTTTCCCTCTCTGCTGGATTGTGGCCATCTTCCTGCCCCTTTGCACCCGGAAAAGGCATGACCGTCTTGCGGCTGCTGCCAGTATTGCATTGCTTGCTTTTTACGGCATCATCTTGGCTGTGTCCCTGAGCATTGTATACTCTTTCAGAATGCACAGTTTGCCCGAGGATTCTCCTGGGGCATTCGCAAAATGTTTGCCTGATTGGCCTCTGATGTGCTGACTGCTAGCGGTCACTCTGGTCAGGGTGTGCTTCTTGGGTGGTTCCTATCAGCGCTGTAGGTACTGCTCGCCACTCTGGTCGGAGTGCTGTCACAACAGTATTTTGAGAGAGGATAGTTACATGTGGGTCCTGGCCCCATCTTTGCAGCACCAAGTGCACAGTAGTTGCAAGGCCGCTTCTGTGGGTGCAGCACACACCGTCAACGCTGAGTCCACCATGGTTAGGGCAGTGCTTAGGCTTCAATGACATTGCGGCAAGTCATTGAAGGTTGTTTGCATGGGGTTGCTCAAGGTTGGAAGCAGGGCCGGCCTACACAGCGGCAGCTGCACATCTTAACAGTGAACATGTCTGCTGCATTTCGACCTGGTCTTCCATACTAGCAGGACATTGCACCGCCTGCAGCAGCGTGGATGGACATCATTACTGAAATATGCATCTTCTACAGATCAGGCATGTTCAGTGTTCAATGTGTTTTGGGTCGCACTGTACCTTGAAGGACCAGCCACAGTGTCTCAGAGCTTGATCTATCATGGTGATGTTGAACTGTTGTGTTGAGTGAGACCAGGCTGATTCCCGCTGGCTCATGCACCGCTCAGGGCCTGTTGCTTGCAAGCAACAGATCACAACTATGGTGATCAGCCAACAGCTGTTCATGTGTTCTAAGCGTCCTGGCATATTGTCCAGCAGGACTGCATTGTTGTGAGATGGCTTTGCCATTAGTTGGACTGGTCATGGCCGGCTCTTCTCAGGTGGTGATTTTGACACTGTTATGTTACTTTTTGAATGAACACTGACCAGCGGTCAGCGACCACTATTAACACTGATACTGGCCTAAGAGCACTGATGGGTGACCGAAGTCCAGGTTGATGGATATTTACCCGTTATTTTAGTGCTTTCACCTTCTTTCAGTCAAAGCTGCGAGTGAAACACCGCAAGCGCCTGCCGCAGACCGAAACAGCAAGAATCATCAACCGCGTAAGCAGCTGAAGCTTCCGCGTAACTGATGTTAGTGTAAAGAATAGTTTGTGTGATTTTCAGTTTGCATAAGCCGCATCCCTCTGTAGACCTGAATTCCTTGGAAGCGCGCGAAAGGGAGCTGTGCAGCTGCCTATGTGTGTCAATGGGTGAGCTCCACGTCCCAAGCTCGCATAAAGCATTACTTTCACTTTCATCTTCCCCCAGGTATTCCACGCTCAGGCATCATGTACAGCGACAATGCTGTCCCGAGCGTGGCCACCACAGCGTACGTGAGCAACCCCCAAGAGGGCAACATGAAGGGAGCAGCGCCTCAGCCAGCGCAAGGCGTTCCAGTGGTGCCCAGGCGTGCCGTTCAGGGCTCAGCAGTGCCGGACAGGGATGGCTGCAGCTGCACAGCAGGATGGGTGCTGTTTGGGGTGAGTCACAGTGGAGTCCCTGCAGGCAGTCTATGCTTCAGTGCAGTCACTGCACAGCGCTGTGCTAGCAGCTGCATGCTGTTATCATGAGGCAGCTGCAAGCAACAGTGCAGCATTGCTTCACAGTAGTGCTGGGTCGGAAAGGGATGACTGCAGCTGCACAGCAGGATAGATATTGTTTGAGGTGAGTCACACAGTGAAGTTCCTGCAAGCAGAACGGCAGCACAGCAGCATGCCCATGAGCAGTCTTTGTAGCCAGCAATAAATTCCACCTAGAAGCCTTGCTTCACAGCAGCACTGCATGGTTCAATGAAACACAGCGCCACATGCGGCTTCCTGCAAGGCGTCATTGTACACGGCGCTCCTGCTGCTGCTGCTGCTGCTGCTGCTGCTGCTGCTGCTGCTGCTGCCCTCAGGTTGGCTTCGTGTTCCCCATCTGCTGGATCGTGGGGGCCTTCCTGCCCCTGTGCGCCAAGAACAAGAACAACCGCCGCGCTGCCATTGGCAGCGGCGTAATGATTGCTGTGTATGCCATCCTGCTGGGTGTGCTGCTGGGCATCGCGCTCTCGCCAGGCAGCTGCATCAATCAGCTGGGAGGCGAAGTCTGCTACAACAAGTTCACTGGGGTGTGCAAGCTCACTGCTTTTGGCGTCACATACGCTGCAAACTGCGGATCCTATCGTTTCAACCAGCGCTGAGGCTGGCTTGACACATGCATTATAGGGCAACACGGTTTACGCTTGGGGTTGGCGTGTGTCTGTCCTTACAGGCACACCAGTTATTATTAAGTAGCAGGCAGAAAGCTTTGTCCTGCAAGATGTTTCAAGCGCGCCTGCGCATCAGTGCTTGCGACTTGGCCATGCACTGGCCAGTACGATCGGCACATCATGCAAGCACAGCAACAGCGCTGTCCTTGGTCATGTAGTACTGTATGTCTCTGAGTGGGTTCCTGCAAGCATTGCAGTGCCATTAGTGGTGTGGTGTATGCAGCTGAGTGGAAGTCTGCATACACCGCAGCGGCTGTGGAAGTTTAGGCCTCTGTATACAATCTGCAAGCACCGCAGTGGCCTTGATTACATTGTGCTGCTGTACAAGTAGCGAAGACCGCAGCAACATTGTAGTAGTGTATGCAGATGTGTATGTTCATGCGCATGCACGTACCACATGGTGCTGTAATACAATGTGTAGCTGTGGACGTTCCTGTCACCACCGTAGTGGCATCACACTACTGTGCGCAGCTATGCACGTTCCTGCAAGCACCGTAATGGCTTGGTTCTGCTGTGCACGTTCCTGCAAGCACCGTAATGGCTTCGTTCTGCTGTGTGCAGCTTGCGCGTTCCTGCAAGCCGCTTCCCGGTGGCACAGAAATGGCTTCGTTCTGTTGTGTGCAGCTCTGCATGTTCCTGCAAGCAGCGTAATGGCTGTGTCCTGCTGTGTGCAGCTGTGCATGTTCCTGCAAGCACCGTAATGGCTTTGTGCCAACTGTATGCAGCTGTGTACGTTCCTGCAAGCACCTGCAAGCACCATAATGATTTGGTCTGCTGTGTGCAGCTGTGCACGTTCCTGCAACCACTGTGACGGCTTTGTTCTGCTGTCTGCAGTTGTGTACGTTGTGCAAATTACTCAGTGAGGAATCCCAACAGGGTGTGTCAGGCCTGTGTTTGTTACTTATCCAACAACAGCCTGAGGGCCATCCGTGCTGCACCCAGAAATGCAAGTAGGGTGACACAATGCAGAGCAGCAGGGGCTGCCCTGCTTTGTGTGCTTGCAGTGCACCATGTTTTGTACTACACACCAGCTACCATACTTGCCGGATCTGCCCAGTCACCATGACCATACAGGGCATGCGCGGCACTCTGAGTATCCAGCTGCACCAGCGGCACCAGCATGCGCATGTGCTGCACAGCTGCTGCAACGACTCCAAAACACAAACACCACGTACCAACCAGTAGCACAATGCAGCTATTGCGCAAAGCTGCCTCTCACATAAGCTACGCATCAGCAGTTGCTGCCTGCAGTACTGCTGCATACTGCCGGAACTGCCGCACTGCAGTGGGGGAGGCCAGACCAGCTGCCTCAAGCAGCTCCATGCGCAGCGACATCTGCCGCAGCAGCAACTGCAGCAGCTGCTGCTGCTGCTGCTGCTGTTTGCCATTGAGCTCCTGCACAGGGTGATGCTGCTTCTGCAGCCGCTGCAAGGCAGCCATGAACTTCAGCGTTGCAACCATGCTGCTGCCGCTCACGCCTACAACAGCAGCAGCAGTCCCACCGCCGCTGCTGCTGCTGCTGCTTGGCTGCTCTGCCGCCAGCAGCTGCCGCAGCCGTTTAAGCGCACCCTGCTTCCAACTATCAGCTGGCACATGCCGCAGCAGCACACACGAATGCAGCAGCATGTTAATTTCTGCTGTGCTAGCAACTGGCAGCAGCTGCTGACTCTCCAGCAACCAGGTCTCAAGCCAGGCCGAGTCTGGCCTACACCCTAAACCCACAGCGCCCCACAGCCCTAGCGCCAAACCGCTGTGGTTCAAATTTGTCCTGAGACCTGACAGCCTGCTAAGCACTGCGGCTTGGCAGCTGAGGTGGACCTGCTGCTGCTGCTGGTGCTCTGCTTCACCCACTGCTGCTCCTGCTGCATCTTGCAGAGCATGCTCCGCTGCCTCACCCTGCGGCGCTGCTGCTGCTGCTGCTGCTGCAGGCAGCCCAGCCCCTGGCAGCCGCAGCCGCAGCACCGCTGCAGCATGCAAGCAGGCTGGTACATGCACTCGGCTCAGCGGGCCATCTGCCAGTACCACTGCCATGACCCAAGCTGGCCCCACACCTGCCTGCTGCAGCATGCTGCGCGGCAGCTGCTTGCGCAGGCCTGCTAGGCCCAGCAGCAGCTTGAAGATATGCTTGGACAGCTGATAGGCAGCAGCAGCATCACTCCTGCTGCTGCTGCTGCTGCTGCCACTGCTGCTGCTGCTGCCAGTTGCTAGCTCGCCAGCGGTCTCACTATTGCCATCATCATCAATTCCGTTTCCAAACTGCCGCTGCTGCTGCTGCTGCAGCAGCAGCGGCTGCAGCTGCACGCGTGCAAAGGCCAGCAGCCGCTCCAGCAGCTCCTGAGGCACTGCCACCAGCTGCAGCCTGCCTAAGGACCACATGACATTTGCTAGCTGCTGCAGTGTGAGCTGGTCAGCTGTCCAGTACAGCTGGTCAAAAAGCTCCAGCAGCCAGGTACCTGGCAATCAGCAGCAAGGCAAAAGTTCGCATGAGTCAGCAAGGTCTTCTTTTCCAAATATATTGAAATGGTGGGGTTTTGGGGGTGAGGGTCAAGCATTGTTGCGCCAGCAGCCGCTCCAGCAGCTCCTGGGGCACTGCCACCAGCTGCAGCCTGCCTAAGGACCACATGATATTAGAGAGCTGCCGCAGTGTGAGCTGGTCAGCTGTCCAGTACAGCTGGTCAAACAGTTCCAGCAGCCAGCGGCCTGGCAATCAGCAGCAAGGCAACAGTTCTCATGAGTCAGCAAGGTCTTCATTCCAGACTAGTTTGAACTGGTGGGGGTTTGGGGGTGAAGGTCAAGCATTTTTATGCCAGCAGGCGCTCCAGCAGCTCCTGAGGCACTGCCACCAGCTGTAGCCTGGCTAAGGACCAAATGACATTTGCCAGCTGCAGCAGTGTCAGCTGGTCAGCGGTCCAGTACAGCTGGTCAAACAGCTCCAGCAGCCAGCGGCCTACAAAAGATAAACATCAGTATGCAGCGCATACTGCATGTTGCCATGAGCGTCGAAGTCAGCGATCCAATGCAGCAGCACCTGTAGCAGAAAGTGTTACAACAGGCTTTGTGGTTAGCATGAGGCACTGCCACCAGCTGCAGCCTGCCCAGGGCCCAGATGATACTAGAGAGCTGCCGCAGTGTGAGCTGGTCAGCTGTCCAGTACAGCTGGTCAAACAGCTCCAGCAGCCAGCGGCCTGCGAGGGTTGCATGCAACGTAACACATGTTAGACTGTTCATATTTACAGGTTACACCTGAGGTTTAGGGTGGGAGGTGGGGTTCATCAAAGTCAGTACAGCTGGTCGGACAGCTCCAGCAGCCAGCGGCCTGCAAAACCATGCACGTGTTGGGCACTGCTCAGCATATTGCAGTGATGGTTGAGGTCACCTATCCAGTTCAGAAGCACCTGTAACACACAAGGTGTGAAAACGGGCTTTGCATTTAGTACAGCTCTTGGAGCATTGCTGCCAGCTGTTCAATACAGCTGGTCAAAGAGCTCCAGCAGCCAGCGACCTGCAGGGAACAGCAAGGCAACATGTGTTTGCATGTGTTGGCAAGATCTGTGTTTCTCAGGATAGGTACACAACAGCAGAGGGCGGCGTTGAACACTGCACTGTCAAGCCAGCAGCCGTTCCAGCAGCTCCTATGGCACTGCCACCAGCTGCAGCCTTTCCAACACAGCAGAACCTACAACACCTGAGGTTTTGATACTGTGAGGTTAGTTCGGGGCGCTGCCGCCAGCTGCAGCCTGCCCAGGGCTCGCAAAATGGGGCTCAACACACATGGCAGCAAACAAACAGAGCATGTGCACAGCGCCACCTAGCATCTGTGCTTTGTATACCGTCAACAACTGCAGACGCTGATTTGCAAGCTATTTAGGTCCCTGAACGCACCTGGCGGCAGGTAACGCATGCGTGCAGCACCAACCAGCAGCGCTGTCAGCTCTGGGCAGCTGGCGCCTGCAGCAGCGCACAAAGACATACCTAGCGGTTACATTTGTTACATCCATGCGGTAGCACACACATGGTTGGTGGCTGACCTGTTGCTGGCATGATTTGTGCAGCGCAGTGAGCTCAGGGCAGCTGGCTCCTGCAGCAGAACACACAAATAGATGGAGGTGTTACATCGATGCTATCATGCGACATGGTTGATGGTTGATGGTTGACTGCTGCTAGCAGGATTCATGTGACGGCAAGCACAGATGGTGCTGTGCGCGAGGCGCCTGCTGGTGAATCCTGCTGCACTGCAACGTCCACAATTGCAGTACTCCCAGACCAACAATTGCAGTACTCCGCAGTTGCCGCACCAAATCACTGCTGCCGATAACCCAAACTCCATACCCTGGATGTCAAACATACATACCTGACAGCTGCCGGGCGCTGACCGCCATTGCTGCTGCCATGAACTGCGGCGCCGGCCGCACTTTCAGCACTCAAGAATCCACAATACCTCTGCCATATCCCTGCCGCACATCCTTCCCAGCCGCTGCTGCAGTGCAGTTGCAATGGCTGCCGCACTACCTGCTGGCAGCACTGTTGCTCCAAAACCAACCCCCTGCATGTTCCCTGAAGCTAAAAAACCCCAGAAAACCAGAACCCGCAAACTCACGCACCTGACAGCTGACGGGCGCTAACAGCCATTGCTGCCGCCATAAACTGCGGCGCCGGCCGCACTTTCAGCACCCCAAGACTCCACATCACTTCTCCCATATCCCTACAGCGCATCCTCCCCAGCCGCTGCTGCAGTGCAGCTAACACGGCTGCCGCACTACCTGCCGGCAGCCGGAGCCGCAGCCGCGCTGCTGCCCGCAGCAGCAGCACAAGGCTAGCTGTTGGGTAGCTTGGTAGCGCTGCTGCTTGTGCATCTAGCAGCCCTTGAAGCCAGCCTGAAGGCAGGGGTGCTTTCAGCTGCAGCAGGGCCCATGTGATCAGGGCTATGTCACGTGGGGTGGCTGCTGACTGTACTGCTGCTGCAGCTGACTGTACTGCCGTACTGCCTGTGTGCTGCAGTGGGGTGGCTGCTGACTGTACTGCTGCTGCTGACTGTATTGCTGTACTGCCTATATGCTGCAGTACAGGCGGCCAGAAAGTTGCAGCTGTGTGGGATGGCAGCCTTAGCTGAAGCTTGCTCAGGGCCCATAGAAAGGATGCTGTCTGGTGGGCTGAGAAGCGGCTGATTGGAGCTGCTGCTGCTGCTGCTGCTGCTGCTGTGGGTGGTAGTGGGGGATGGGGCTGCAGATCTGGAGGGTCACACTGCTGCTGCTGCTGCTGCTGCTGCTGCCCATCTTCACCTGCGAATTCAGCAGCGTGCGGACAGTGCAATTCTTATGTCTGTGTGGGTGTAGGCGCGCTAAGCACACAGCAGCACGCAGACAGACATCCTCGGCACACCACACTGCAGATAGGTACTGCAATTGCTGTGCACGTTTGCACGGCGCTGCAACGTTGGTGCACCTTAGCATGCAGCTGCACGGCGCTCGCTGTGCATGTGAACACACGCAACGACGAGGCACTGCTTGACGCTTGCATCGCATGCTGTTCAGTGCTGAGCACAGTTGCTGCATCTGATGGGCCTCACCTTGCAACTGCTGCTGCTGCTGCTGCTGCTGCTGCTGCTGCTGCTGCTGCGCTGTTAGGTACGCAAGGCACTCCAGCAGATGCTGCCAGCCAGACTGCGGAATCTTTTCCCCTGCTGTGACCAGCCGCACCAAATGCACCACTGCCTTGACCCAAAAGGCAGGCTCTGCAACTGTGTGGTACTGATGCAGATAAGCACATGCAGCTTCCGTGTTGTGGCAGGTGCGGGGGATGTTAGCTGGGCCGGGTACTGCTGCTGCTGCTGCTGCTGCTGCTGCAGCCTGCTGCTGCTGCTTCTTGCGCGCCTTCCATTTGCGGAAGCGCCTTACACCAGCACCAGCCTGAGGAGTTGGTGCAATGGCGGCTGCTGAGACTGCTGAAGTACTGCTATCTTCTGCATGCAGTGCTGCTTCCAAGGTCGAAGGTTGCTGCTGCTGCTGCTGCTGCTGCTGCTGCTGCTGCTGCTGCTGCTGCTGCTGCTGCTGCTGCTGCAGCTCGGCACTGCTGCTGCTGCTGCTGCTGCTGCTGCTCAAGCGCCTTGCACCAGCCTTAGTAATGGGTTTGAAGGCAGCAGCTGGGACTGCTGCGGTACTGCTTTCGTGTGTATGGGGTGGAGTCGCGATTGCCGGAGGCTGCTCCTGCTGCTGCTGCACTCCGGCACTGTTGCTGCTGCTGACGGAAGCAAAGGTGACACGAGCAGGAGCGCGCGAGCTACCGGAACGATATGTTATGCAGATACGGGTTCGTTGGAAAGCAGCGAGCATTCGTTCTGGCTACGTGTGTTTCTGAACAGGCCAGTGGCGGACCTATTCAGCAGCTTGGACTGATTGCAGCCGCTTGCCGACTGATTTTGTTCATGTAATTTTGCTTTGAGTGACAGGATGCGAGGCACGACTATTAGTTCAACTGGGCTTCAGCTGGTGAGCGAGTCAAACAAGGGTTCTTGCACTTGGGGTGACACCAGCACCACAGGCCATCATGCCATGTCAGCCTTTCCGAAAACAGGGTGGCCAGGCACGAAACACGGCAAAAATGACGCTTGAAACATGATGAGCGGTACAGCTTTTCACACAGACGAAGGGCACCCTGAGAGGGCAGACATGTCAGGTGCAGTACGCTGTAGCGCTGCCAGTTGCAGAACACTGTCATGGCACGACCAACCTACCACCCAGGGAACTGGCAGTCAAAATAGGTCGAAAACATAATGTTACAACCGCATTAAACGTTCCAAGGAGGTTACACTGTACATGCATATCATCAGCTGCACCCAACAAGTAACTGCTGGCGGCAGTTGCGGGCGGCCGGCCGAGCCTCTTCCGCAATCATCACCCATGCATGGCAGCCTGCCGGCCCGATTGCAATGCCCAGGACCAATAGGTGGGAGGCCTTTTAGGCGACGCTCATATGCACCTGACTGACACTCAGCTACCACTGCTGCTGCTGCCACCGCCGCAGTCCGTGCAGCTGCAGCCACAGCAATGAAGAGACACTGATGGGCAACTGCAGGCAGCTGCCACCCCGCTGCTTCCGTGAAGTTCCTGGTGCTGCTGCTGCTGTTGCTGCTGCTGTCACAGCGCTCCAGAGATGTCCCCACACAGCCACAGCGCCAGGCCAATGGCGATGGCCGGGCCTAGTATGTGCGAGGCCTTGTATGCGACGACCATCAGCACCAGCAGCCGCCCTGCTGCTGCTGCCGTTGCTGCAGCTGCCGCCATTGCTGCCGGTGCTGCTGCTGCTGCTGTCACAGCGCTCCGGAGATGTCCCCATACAGCCACAGCGCCAGGCCTAATGCAATGCCCAGGCCTAGGATGTGGGAGGCCTTGTAAGCCACGGCCATCAGCAGCCTTCGTGCTGCTGCTGCCGTTGCTGCAGCTGCCGCCATTGCTGCCGGTGCTGCTGCAGCTGTTCCCGTTGCTGCTGCTGTCACAGCGCTCCTGAGTTGTCCCCATACAGCCACAGCGCCAGGCCTATGGCAATGGCCAGGCCTATACGTAGGAGGCCTTGTAAGCCACGACCATCAGCACCCAGCAGCCGCCCTGCTGCTGCGGCAGCAGCTGCCGCCGTTGCTGCCGGTGCTGCTGCTGCTGTTTCCGTTACTGCTGCTGCTGCTGCTGTCACAGCGCTCCAGAAATGTCCCCATACAGCCACAGCGCCAGCCCTATAGCAATGGCCAGGCCTAGAATGTGGGAGGCCTTGTAGGCGATCACCATGAGCGCTGATGCCTTGGTGCAGTGCTTTGGTGGCACCAGCGCAGGAGCGAGGATGTAGCCCATTGTGCTGCAGCAAACATGGAGCAGCGCCGGAAACTTTATCAGTAAGGGTCAAAAGGTGCCGAAGATCAAAATGATTATGATAGCGCTGGCTTTGGTGCAGTGGCTGGGTGGCACCAGCGCAGGGGCTGATATGTAGCCCATGGTGCTGCAGCACGGCAGACAAGGAAGCGCGGCACAAAGAAGGTGATGACACATACGTCCAAGGTATTGCATTGCAATGAAGCGGATGCTTTGGTGCAGTGCTTGGGCGGCACCACTGCATGAGCTAGAATGCAGCCCATAGTGCTGCAGCAGAAGAGGCGGGGGCGCAACTAGGGTGGGAATTTGACTTTAAGATTATGAAGAGTAGATGTGAAGAATATACATGATGAATGCATCTGCAGAGTTCAAACAGAAGCCGTGACAACATGTGCAACAATAGGTACTATCCATGAACATCAGCAACCAAACCTTTGAAAACCTAGCATAGGCTTTACACGACTCCTTACCCGAGACCAATATGTGTGCTATATGACGTGAGCGCTGTGGCTGCAAAGGCTTTGGTGCAGAAGCAGACTCCATCAAACTCGAACCGAAACTAATCCTTGTAACAGCAATCAAACCACATCATAGCACAGCAGCTTACCTGGCGCTACAGTCCGCCAGAGATGCCGCCATACAGGCCAAGCGCTATGCCAATTGCGATACACAGTCCTAAGATGTGCGCAATCTGATAGGTAAGCGCCATGGTGGCTGAAGCCTTGGTGCAGATGCACAAACCTTCCAATCCAGAACCAAAACCTATCCCATTTTTTGCAAGCAGCCGTGCAACACAACAACAAAAAAGAAAAGTGCAACACACCTCTTGCTCTACAGTCCGCCGGCAATGTCGCCATACAGGCCAAGTGCTATGCCAATCGCGATGCACAGCCCTAGGATGTGCGCAATCTGATACGTAAGTGCCATTGTAGCGGACGCCTTGGTGCAGATGCGGGGCGGCACTAGGCTAGGTGCAAGGATATACGACATGGTGCTGTGTGTTGTTGTTTGTTGGTGTGTGTATGCGGCATAGCGGTGGTGTATTGCGTGTGTGCGCAGGTGCGGGAAACATGTTCGCGCAGAGCCGCAATCAGGCAACAACCAGGTAAGCAAACAAAGACACCACGGGGAAAAGCCCAACCAAAACACACAGGCACAGCAGCGCGAATTGCCGAGAGCGGTGTAGGCGCCGGCGGAAGATTGGCGTAGGGCGCGAATGGTGCGAGGTCGCGCCGTGGCCAGCAACGGCGGCAGCAGCAGCAATGCAGCAGCGGCAGCAGCAGCGAGGCGGGAATGAGCGACGCCCAACCACTAAGGATCAGCTAACAAGGGTGCTACTCAGCAGCTGCAGCGCAGCCGTCACCCATACAATAACAAGCCTATGCAGCTTGCACAGCGCTGTCGGCGCCCGCACCACACAGGGCAGGTGCAGCAATACCACATTCGTAACAATGCTGCCAGGGCAGCAAATCAAACGGGTAACACGCCACAAAAGCGGGTCTAAGCCAGCCATCAGCAATGTTCCAAGCAGCCAGAGCGCCCAGGCTGCCGTTTGATTAACATGTGCTACATTGAGACGCCCTGTTCACCATCATCCTAGTGTCACCGCCATCGGCTGTACTCACTTGATGTACCCCCCTCCCAGCCACAGCGCCAGCACCAGCACCATCACATAAGGGTCGTACTGCATGCGCGGCGGCACCTGCAGCAGCAGCAGCAGCAGCAGCAGCAGCAGCAGCAGCAGCAGCAGCAGCAGAGTAAGGATGTGTGCCGCATACACACATTGTAAGCCCAACTGTGATGATTCCCAGTGCAGCTGGCGGATCCAATTTGTGGGCAGCAGACAGTGCAAAGCAATTGCAGCGCTACTTGCTTCAGCAGCTGTATCACTCAATTTCAGCAGGCATACAGTACAACACAGCGCTGCACAGCTGTAACAACACTGTTCTGAGAACGTTATCACCTGTAGGTACACGAAGAAAGCTACAGAGCACAGCAGCAGCGCCCCAGACAGCGCCAGCAGTGCAGCAGGGCTGGTGATGGCCAGGGCCTTCTTGCGGGGCAGCAGACGCCCCAGAATGTCTGACAGCATGCGCGTGTAGAACAGCACCTGCAGAACACATCACAGGAAAGCAGCAGCGTCGTTTGTACAGCAATGCTGAATGTGCATGGTGGGGTTATAGCAGAAGGGCGGAGAAGCTGGTGACACGGTTGCTGCTGCCGCTGCAAAAACACGGTTGTTGCTGTTGCTGATGGTGATGGCGAGGGCCTTGTAAGGCCGTGGCCTTCACCAGCGGAAGCAGCAGCAGCCGTGTTTTTGCAGCGGCAGCAGCAACCATGTCACCACATTGAAAGGTCACACCCAAGTTGTCAATACAAGAGTTTTCACCAAGAAATTCTCACAAAGAAGTTCTCACCTGAAGTAAGAATTCCCCAGCATGCCTGATGACTCCACGTACGTGAAGAAGGGGAAGATACAGTTGAGCAGAAAACACAGAGCAGCATTGTACCAAAAGTTCACAGTGCAGGGATGTTAAGTTCACACGTACCTGTGGTAGGAACTCCCCCAGCATGCCCGATGACTCCACATAGGTGAAGAAGGGGAAGATGCAGTTGAGCAGTGTGCTGCTGACCAGCGCGGCAAGCACCGTGGACCAGCAGTCTGCAGCAGCAGCAGCAGCAGCAGCAGCAGCAGCAGCAGCAGCAGCATGTTAGCGTATGTGGTCTCCACCATAACCACAGGATGGCTATGGCTTAGATGGTAACACGACGATGATGATAACCACAGGATAGCGACCACAAATCTTCATGCACACAGAGCCCTGTTGGCAAGCGGTTGGATGCAACTGGCTGTCACCTGCCTCAGCTAGTGCTTTGTGTAGTTTTCAAACTGTACTAGCCCTCTGACCTGCAGTTGCCGCGTCCTCACATCCGACAAACACAGCAGCAGCACTCACATTTGAAGACCTCCCAGTACACAGCTCCAAGGCTCTCAGCGTCGCCAAAGTCTCCACGCCCTGTTCCAGCTTCACTTGCAGCCACACCGCAGCAGCTGCTGCCGCCAGCAGCAGCTGCTGCCTCGCTGCCGGCAGCTGAAAAGGCAGACACAGCACTGACGTTGCTGCCCGTGCGCGCATGCCGGTACCGCTGCTGCTGCTTGTCCTGCTGCTGCTGCTGCTGCTGCTGAGTGCCTGCATGTAGTGGAGGCTTTGCTGCTGCTGCGTGACCCAGCAGCAGAGGCTGCTGTAGGTCTGTGTATGATGAGCTGTGCTGTTTGAAAGGTGACGGCGGCCGGATGTCTATAAATGTCGCAGCACCACCACCACCACGTGCTGCTGCTGCTGCTGCTGACTGGGAGTCCGCTAGTGCCTTGGAAGCTCTGGGGGAGCTCGCAGGACTGTGCCCAGCAGCAGCAGCAGCAGCAGCAGCAGCAGCAGCAGCAGCAGCAGTGCTGCCAGGAGCTGCCCATCCCTGTTGAGAGTATTCCATACCCAGCTGGCTACTGCCACCTGCTGCTGCTGCTGCCTGTCCCCGCTTGCCGGGCTGTGGCATCTCCGTCTGCTGCTGCTGCTGCTGCTGCTCAGCTGCTATAGACCAGTCTTCCCCCTCGCCTGGCGCTGCTGCTGCTGCCGCCGCTGCTGCTGCTGCCGTTGCTGCTGCTACCAATGCATTTGCGAGTGGCACATCGTCCGCATCATCGTCATCATCACCTAGTAAGCTAGCAGTGGTGGTGGTAGGAGCACTCGTGGCCATCGGTAGCTGCCGCTGTGCAACAAATGCATCACCAGGAGCGCCAAAGTCTGGCAGATCAGCCAGATAAGACCCCACCCCGGCCGCAGCAGCAGCAGCACTACCAACGGCAGCAGCAGTGTTATTTGCATCGCTGCGTGGCATCGGTATAGGGCAGGGGCTTGCAGGCCTGCTGCTGCTGTAGGGGCTGGAAGTGCCGATGCTGCCAGCAACAAACCCGGAACCAGGCAGCAAATCACTGCTGCCACACTGCTGCTGCTGCTCTATATCACCCAGCCATGCTGCACTGCTGCCGCCCTGCTGCTGCTGCTGCAGCCACTGCTGTGTCCGCTGCCTGCCAGAGGTCAACGAGGAGGCAGCAGCAGCAGCAGCACTGCCAGCCGCTCCTGCTGACAGCTTCGATGCTGCTGCGGCTGCAGCAGCCTTGCCTGTCTTGCGCGGCAGTGCTGCTGCCGCTGCTGCCGTCGCTGCTGCGGCTGCTGCCGCCGCAGCTCGTGCACGCGGGCTGCTGCTGCTGCCTGCCGTCTCGGCACGGTGCAGGCCACGCGCTGCTGCTGCTGCTGCTGCTGAGCGGTGCGTGAGGCGCCGTATGTCTGACAAATCTTCTGACAGTGCGCGGCGCAGCAGCGGCCGCAAGTGAGGCAGCTCCATACCTGCACACATATGCATGGCAAGCACAAACACAGCGGGTATTGCAGTGAGCATGTCAGACAGGTCGTGTGCCAGTGCACGGCGCAGCAGCGGCCTCAAGTAGGGCACCTCCATAGCTGCATACCAAATGCATGGCAAGCACAATACACAGCAAGCATTGCAATGCGGTTGATTTGAAAGCGCTCGCTGCAGCAGCGGCCGCAAGTGCAGCAGTTATGAAGCAGCATAGGTTACAAAGAATGGCGACTGGTGTAATAAAATAACACAATGTGCGTGATCGCTGCCCCACACACCACAACATCACACTGCAGGAACAGACTAAATCCACGCATTGCTACTGGTGTTATTGTTATTGACAATCATGCTCACATGGCATGGCGGTGAAAGGGAAAGCCGTGAACAACAGCAGAGCCAGCCTATTTTTATGAATCTAATTTCATGACCCTCATGCTGTGCTGTCATTAATGTGCACACCTGGCATGGTGGTGAAAGGGAAGCCTTGAAACGGGTCCTGCATGGTGAGCATGCGGCTCAGCATCAGCGCAGCCTCCCCTGCCTCGTCATCAACATGATCTGCAGCAGCCTGGCAACAGCAGCAGCAGCAGCAGAAGCAGTGGCGACGGCAGCAGGAGCAGCAGCATGTCAATTGGTGGTGTCAGCATGCGGCTCAGCATCAGCGCTGCCTCCCCAGCTTCATCGTCAACATGATCTGCGGCAGCCTGGCAGCAGCCGCAGCAGTGGTGCAAGCAGCAGCAGCAGCAGCGGCAGCAGCAGCAGCAGCAAGGTTCAATAAACATGAGGCTCAGCATCATCATCCAGTACTGCCACAGCAGCGACCAAGCAGCCAGCAGGCCGACAAGCACCAGCCCCGCAGCAGCCTCGAAATACAACAAAGCAATCCACTGCCAGTGCAGGGAAGAAAATGAAGAAAACACCATACAATAGCCAGTTCGCACGCACGCGCACCTGTTCTGCGCTGTCCAGCAGTGGTGTGCTGCTGTCGACACATTCCTGCCTTGCCGCACGAAATATTCCAGTACTGCCACAGCAGCGACCAGGCTGCCAGTAAGCCAACCAGCACCAGCCCAGCAGCTGAATGCAACACGAGACAAGCACAGCAATTCAATTCTAAAATGTCTTCTGTTACTGCTCACCTGCTCTGCGCTGTCCAGCAGTGGTGTGCTGCTGTCCACATACTCTTCTTCGCCGCACAGGATGTTCCAGTACTGCCACAGCAGGCTCCACGCAGCAAGCAGGCCAACCAGCACCAGCCCAGCAGCTATATTCCCTTCTAAAATGCCTTCTGTTACTGCTCACCTGTTCCGCTCTGTCCAGCAGTGGTGCACTGCTGTCAGCATACTCTTCTTTGCCGCACGGGATGTTCCAGTACTACCACAGCAGGCTCCACGCAGCAAGCAGGCCAACCAAAACGAGCCCTGTAGCCGCCTCAAAAAACAACAAAGCAATCCACTGCCAGTGCAGGAATGCAGAAAATCACCACAAAATAGCCAGTTGGCACGCACGCTCACCTGCTCTGCGCTGTCCAGCAGTGGTGTGCTGCTGTCAACATACTCCTCCTTGCCGCACAAGATATTCCAGTACTGCCACAGCAGCGACCAGGCTGCCAGTATCCCAACCAGCACCAGCCCGGCAGCAGCCTCAAACAGGCCGATCCACTGCCAGCGCTTTGGAGTGGTGCCGATGTGTAGCGCAAGCTGGATAATCAGGGCCAGGGGACCAGAGGCCACACAGCCAATGCCCAGAGCAATTGTGTCCGCAGATCTGCAAGTGTGGAAGCAATGTGGTGCACAGGGTTGAATGATCACAGGTTCGGGGTTGGCAGTGGTGACAGTGGTGCTAATGTGCAGCGCAGGCTGGATGATCAAGGCAAGGGGACCGGAGGCCACACAGCCAATACCCAAAGCAATCGTGTCTGCAGACCTGCAAAAGTCGAGAAGGCACAACATACGGCTTCAGTTGTACAAGGTTTCAGAGTCCAGGGTACTACAGACCCAAGGCACACCACCAGCCACAGCAGGTAGATTACTAGCCCTTGACAGAAGGCACATCCACACCAAACTCTTACACTCCTTGAAGATCACGTGAACCACGCCACTAGCTGGTAGCTGGTGCTGAAAGCCACTGCAGAAATGGAGCCCAGGGCCACCACCAGCCACAACAGGTGGATACATGTTCAAAACCCAAGCCCCCAACAAACCCCAGACACTAACCCCTCAGCCTTGAAACCTACCTGAACCACGCCACCAGCTGATAGCTGGTACTAATGCCACTGCTGAAAATGACCTCAGAGCCACCACCAGCCACAGCAGGTGAATACATACCCAGACGGGGCCCAAAATACCAACCCCAAAACACCACCCCTTAGCCCTGAAACCTACCTGAACCACGCCACCAGCTGATAGCTCGTACTGAATGCAACTGCTGAAAATGACCCCAGGGCCACCACCAGCCACAGCAGGTGAATACATACCCAGACGGGGCCCAAAATACCAACCCCAAAACACCACCCCTCAGCCCTGAAACCTACCTGAACCACGCCACCAGCTGATAGCTCGTACTGAATGCAACTGCTGAAAATGACCCCAGGGCCACCACCAGCCACAGCAGGTGAATACATACCCAGACGGGGCCCAAAATACCAACCCCAAAACACCACCCCTCAGCCCTGAAACCTACCTGAACCACGCCACCAGCTGATAGCTCGTACTGAATGCAACTGCTGAGATGGACCCCGGGGCCACCACCAGCCACAGCAGGTAGGACATACTAGCCCAAACCCTAGCCACTAACCCCTCAGCCCCACCTGAACCATGCTACAAGCTGGTAGCTTGTACTGAATGCAACTGCAGATATGGACCCCAGGGCCACCACCAGCCACAGCAGGTAGGAGAGCCGCCCGGGGATGAAGGGGTACAGCGCAGAAATGGCTGCGCAACCAGTCAGCCCTGCGCAGCAGCGGCAGCAACAATAGCAGGGGCGGCTGCATCAGCAGCCAGTACTAGGTTTTGAGAGGAGACTGCATCCCATGTTTCACAGCAACATTGCTATATCACAGCATGTGTGCCAAAACCGTGCTGCTGAAGGCATTGCTGCTGCAACACAAACAATGCCTGAGGGTTGGCCGGAACTGTTTGTATGAAGCAGCCACGCCAGCATACCATGTGGCATCACACCCCGTGACATCAGCCCCCCTGCCCGCCTATGATCAGCAACTTGCACCTAGCATGCTGCTGGCAATGCTGCCGACGTGCTCATCCCAGCAGCATCTGATAGTAGGATTGTCAGGTTTAAGCCCTCACAGCCAACCCACCTACGGTCAGCCGTATAGCCATGCTAGCGGTGCTGCCAAACTGCTCATCCAAGATCTTCTCGATGTGCCCCAGCAGCAGCAAGATGGGGATGCTGGGCAGGTAGTAAGCAATGTTCAGCTGCAGCAGCACCTGCGGGATAACAAGAGGTGTAACCAGGCGAAGTCAAACTTGCGTAGCTGCATGCTTTGGCAGGTGGTGAGAGATGTCCACCTGCAACAGCTGCTGCTTGAGGCCCCGTCGTGCACCCGTCCCCTCTGCTTGCTTGTTGTTGCTATGTTGCAGTTGTGTTTAGCCGGAGACTCAGCCCTGGGTCATAGTCACGCCAACATGCTTGCAGGAGACATGCTTGCAGAAAACACCAGCATGACTGGCGTGCAATGATCAACTCCAACCTACTACTCGGAGGACAAGTTGCTGCCACTGGTACTACTGCTGCTGCGTCTGTTGCTGCTTCTGCTACTGCTGAATGTGATGTCAGGCACCTGGTGCCAGTAAGTTTGGTTGTGGTGAGCCAGCCGCCTCTGCTGCCACCACTGCTGCTTCTGCTGCCATTACTGCTGCTGCTGCTGGCTGCTGCTGCCGTTGCTGATGTCACTTCAAAGCATACCTGGGGCCCGTAGATCTTGCTGTAATACGCCAGCTGCGAGAGCATGATGATCCATGGCGTGGTGTACGCAATCTGCAGTAGCGGCAGCATAACATATAACAGGAAATCAGCAGCAGAGGCGCATGCATCACACTTGACACCATATGGTAGATCAACACAGCAGTAGACTGTGGCAAACATGTTTGTGCACGGTTGTGACACCAGCAATGCTGAGCTGTGAGCATGCACTTTGCTGCCGCCTTGGGCCTCACTACTGCTGCACAACAAGCAAGCATGCAAGTGTGCCTGCAGCGTGCTGGTAATGCTGTTGTTACTGCTGGGGAGTGTTGGTGTCGTCCGGTCAGCGCTGGTGCACATGCAGACGGCTGCTGAGGATGTGTCCTGCAAGCAGTTGCAGCAACTAACCACTACCACACCCCTATCCTCACAACAGCAGCAGCACAACCAAACAAGACCCTAGCAGAGCCTCTCACCGAGATGATCAGAAAGCGAACGACGCTTAGCTTCCGGCCCTTGATGCGCACACGGGCGCTGGAGGCAGCTGCTGCACCGCCCATGCTGAGCTGCTGTGCTGTCACACAGGTGCACTGGTGCTGCCTGCTGTGGGTCAGTCAAGGCAGCTGAGCCCGCAGCTAGCGCCCTAGCGACTATCTTTCGACTGAGAGAGCGCACATGAGCTGCTGCGAGCCGTGCAGCAAACTGTAGCTGCAGCTAGCTCCGTCAAAAGCAGCTCCCACTGCTGATATGGGTGAGAAAAGGCTTACGCACGCCGAGCTGCCGCAACGTACACACAGATACACGGATCCAATTGTTCTCGTGTTGATGAAAAGGGCCGTAAGATAAGATTCGCTCGGCCTGTTGTTTGAAGCCCGGACACCTATGCACACAGTACAATCAGCAGACGCATCCCTCACACCTTAGCGGGCATCAGAAACAATGACGGCATGTATATCAGCGCTTCGACAATGATCAGCAGCTGCAGATGGCCGTACTGCCCCCAACCGGAGCTGTGCAGTGACCCAGCTGTCATTTCAGGTACTAGGGCTGCAACCTTTGAACCCACCAGGAGCAGCAGCAGGCTACTTCGTTGACCTATTCAACAGACGCTTGATACGGTGTTCTGTCTTCACTAAGTGCATGTACTGCCGTGTGGCTGGGCACTTGCTGCTCTCCCTCCCCGTTCTCACGTAGCAGCACATCGATCGCATCCTCAGCTGCTTACCGCAGCGTTGTAACTTTTCAAATGTTAGGGTAGATCCCGATCAGGGCCACGGGCCTCACCGTGCAGTAGCGACAGCAGCAGTCTGCTGTTGCAGCAGTGCTGCTCGACTATCTGGGCCAGCACAGGATCGTTTGCTATGGCAGAAGATTATGACTTACCAGAGCAGCTGCTCACTGAGGCGTTGGTCAGGGACTTGAATGCGGGCAAGGTGCGGGGAGGTGCTACAGCAGGCTCATGTTCTGCACAGTGCTGCTGCTACTGCTTCTGCTGCTAGTGCTGCTGCTTGTTCACACTCCTCACTGCATACACGCGTTGCTTATGGACGGTAGTTGCTTGTAAACTAACTGCTGCTTGTGCTGTGTTTACTTTTGCTTACGTACGTGTGTCCTTTATTCATTGTTATGCTGAGTGCTGCTCATTGCTCCGATGAGTAGTCGTGGGTAGGCGTGTGCACAGAAGGCGTGTGCACAGAAAAATACATGCACAGATGCGTCGCGTGCATCACTACAACCGTCACACACATGAATGTGGCTGCAAAGACAGCTTGCTGCTGCTCCAGCTAGTATTGCATGTTCCAGCAGATGTGCAACTACATGCTGCACGTGACGCGGCACTGCTAAACATATGTGCTGCTGCCGCTGCTGTTCTGCTGCTGCTGCTGCTGCTGGCTGCTGCTGCTGCTGCTGCTTTTGCTGCTGCTGCTGCTGCTGCTGCTGCTGCTGCTGCTGCTGCTGCTGCTGCTGCAGGTGGTGGCTTCAGAAGTGGGTGCCACCATCCCCGGCATTGATGCAGACAAGCAGCCGCAGTTCCTGCTGGAGCTGGTGCAGGCATACGGCAGGGTGAGCTTCGTGATTCTGTAATGTTTGTGTTACCTGATATACACGTGAGCAGCCGCAGTTCCTGCTGGGACTGGTGCAGGCTAACAGGCGGATGAGCTGCATGCTTAGTGTTAAGATTTGTTTGAAGTTGATGGCAGCAACTTCAAGGTTTCTGTTTTTCGGCAGCAGCAGTAGCAGCTGCAGCAGCAGCAGCAGCAGCAGCAGCAGCAGCAGCAGCTTCTGTTGACTATGCTGAAAGCCCTCGGCATGGTCAGTATTGACTTGCTTTGTTGGCTTGCGGGGCTAGCAGCAACAGTACCAGGAGCAGCCGTAGCAGCAGCAGCTCCTGCTGGAGCTGGTGCAGGGCTATGGGAGGGTGAGCTGCATAGCGTTGTTGTAGTTTCAGGGTTTGTTAATATCGCAGCCTCCTGCAGCAGCAACAGCAGGAGCAGCAACAGCAGCAGCAGCAGAGGCGGGCGCTGCACTGCACAGACACTGCACTGATCATATGTTTTCCTGCCTGCATGTTTGCGTCCGGTATGATTCTCAGGGCGTGCTGCAGCTGGATGCGTTCTTTCAGGCCATTTGTGCTGCATGGCTGGCTATTGAATTGTGGGGCACATCATCTGCACTGCACTGCGCCGCTGAATTGCTGCTGTTCCCTGCTCGCCTGCCATGCATGCAAATTCAGGGTGCATTGCAGCTGGATGCGTTCTTCCAGGCAATTGGCGCTGCGGGGCTTACTGGAGATGTCAGCAGCGACTTGATGGAAGCCATATGGTGAGCAACAGCAACAGCAGCAGCAGCAGCAGCAGCAGCAGCAGCAGCAGCAGGGCTAGCAGTACCTGTGAAGGTGGTTGTGGGCACAGCATCGGCAGCAGCAGCACCAGCAGGGCCAGTAGTAGCTGCAGCAGCGACTGTGGCAGCAACATCATATGTCGCAGAAGCAGAAACAGCAGCAGTAATGGCAGCAGCAGCAGCAGCAGCAGCCGGAGCAGCAGCAGCAGCAGCAGCAGCAGCAGCAGCAGCAGCAGCAGCAGCAGCAGCAGCAGCAGCAGCAGCAGCAGCAGGGTCAGCTGCACCACCAACGCCGCTTTCAGCCGCTGAGCAGCTAAGCATCTCACACAGCGAATATCCTCATCATTTGGCACTGTGCACAATGGCCTTAGCACATTTTAGCATAACAGTTGCGATGGAGTTCAGCTCTCCGCTGATGCATCTCCTGCTGGTGCATCTCCTGCTGCTGCTGCTGCTGCTGCTGCTGCTGCTGCTGTCAGGCTGACCTGGCTGCAGCCCGGTGTGAAGCAGGAGGAGCTGGGGGAGCTGGCCAAGGAGTGCGTGAAGAAGGGCAAGGTGTGTAATGTGCTTGTTATTTGTTTGTTATTGTGAGACTCTCTAGATAACACTTGTGTAGTACATTACAATGCTGGAGAGTGAAGCATAATGAGCTGGGGGAGCTGGCCCAGCATTACATCAAGAAGGGCAAGGTGTGCCTGTGTTACATTGTGTTATGTGCTTTCATGTCATGTTGCGTTGTGCTTCGTTTTTGAAGTTGTTACGTGGTGGATACAGCAGGAGGAGCTGGGGGAGCTGGCCAAGGAATGTGTGAACAAGCGCAAGATGTAAGGCAGTGATGTTATGCATTGTTGATGTTGTTACTCCTTGGAGACAGCCATTTCTCAACACCACGGCCGGCTTTCACTTAAATAACATGTTACTTTGCCGTTATATTGCTGTCATTTTCTGCAGTTGAGCCGCCGTGTTGTCATGGAGCTGGTGGAGCCCAAGCTGATCGTGGCGGCCTGCGAAGCCCTATCCTACAGGCTTTTGCTTCAAAACTTCTTTTTTAACATGCGTAACATGTTCTTTTGCTGTTACTTTGCTGTTATTTCTGCAGTTGACCCGCCGTGTTGTCATGGAGCTGGGGGAGCCCGAGCTGATCGTAGCGGCCGGCAAAGCCACTTCCATACATGCTTTCCCGCTAGATAAACAACTCACTTACGTAACATGTTACTTTGCTGTTATTTTGTTGTCATTTCTGCAGCTGACCCGCCGTGTTGTCATGGAGCTGGGGGAGCCCGAGCTGATCGTGGCGGCCGGCCAGGCGCCCACCAAGGTGGGCCTGGATGCCCGGGAGCGCAAGGTGTTCACAGCAACCTTCTACAAGCAGGACAAGTGAGTGTTAGTAACATGCTAGTAACATGCTAGTAACATGAAGGTAACAGATGTGGCACGTGTGCCACCAAGCAGTTCCTGGTCGCACGGGAGCGCAAGGTCTTCACTGCAACCTTCTACAAGCAAGACAAGTGACACCGCCATTTACAACATGTCAGCTGTTTGCCTGATGCTGCCTGATCATGCGACGTGTTGACATGTCCCTGTAGAATGAAATGAACTCCTCAACCGTGGTAGTGAATAATTTGTTAGGAAGGCGCCAACTCATTGCACCAGGGCTGCAGCGAGCTGCTGAGCCCTGCAAACATCCCCAGCTCTTTCAGAAATGACACTTTTCACAATGATGTTACTGTTGTTTTTTTTGTTGTTACTTTCAGGTACAATCTGCTGCGTGAGGAGAACGAGGGCTACAGCAAGCTGCTGAGCCTGCTGCTGTCTGGCGGCAGTCTGCAGCAGCAGCACGTGGCAGCGCTCACGCGCGACATCAAGGCACTGATAGGTGAACATCTGCTGCTGTGTTGCTGGCGCGTGTATTTGATTATATTCATGTTCGGCTAGAGATTGACCGTTGCATGGTGTGTGATGGAAACCGAGCACAGTGGTTTTGGCCAGCGACAGTGAGACAGGAACAATGGTGTTACTGCTGGAGGTGTTAAACTTTGACGAATATCATGTTGATCCGCAAGCTGCGTTTAATCTGGACCCAACCGCGTGTGTGAGCTGCTGCTGGAGGCACTGTCCCAATGTTATTGACAATGACAGTTTCAAAACCATATCTGATGTAAATGGGTTGGTGTTGCTTTTTCTGCAGGCGCGTTCAAGCTGGACCCCAACCGTGTGTGTGAGCTGCTGCTGGAGGCAGCTGAGCGTGACGAGGCGGGAGTGGGCCACTGGCTGGGCCTGCTTGAACTGTTCAACGAAAAGGCGCCCATGGAGGTGAGATTAAAATTCAAAACAGCTTCTTGTTCTGTTATGTTGTTGTCGACACTACATATGTATTGTTTGATTTCCTGCAGATGCTGGCCATGAATTCCTGCACCAGGACAGATCCCACCTGGCAGCACGCTAACAAAGCCTTTTATCCGAACACCTTTAAAACTGAAGGCCGTGGTATGAAATGTTATGCTTTGTGTTATGATCTTTTTATGCAGATGCTGGCCATGAAGTTCCTGCACTACCAGCAGGACCACTCCCACCTGGCAGCAGGCGAGGACGACCCCGCCAGCTCCAAGCAGCAGCAGCAGCAGGGCAAGCCGCCGGCAAGCCTGTACAACCTGGCAGCAGCAATGATCAAGGTACAGGGGCAGATGTATTGTTTCTTAAAAGTAGTTGTACTGCTCATCCTGCCTGATGTACATGGTGTGGTACTGTCTGTAATGCATTACCTGCTGGTTTTCGCATACAATGGGTCAGCAGATGCAGCGCACCAGGCCATCTTGCAAGCACTCACTGCATGTTCTGCCTGTACTGCCTGTACTGCCTGTACTGCTTGCATTACATGTTTCAGCCCTGCCTGCTGATGCTGCTTGTACTGCATTGCAGGCTGGCCTTGTCACGATTGAGGGCGTGGTCACCTACATAGCATCATCAGCTGATAGCTCTTCTGTGCCTAATGCACTGTCTGTCCGCATCACTATCTATCATCTGCTGCTGCTACAGGCGGGCCACGTGAGTCTAGAAGGTGTGCCTACATTGCACCTACAGCAAAATGCTTGTCACTGACTCACTATTGCACTGGCCGCATTCATCATCCCTGCATCAACTGCTGCATAACAGGCCGGCCATGTGATCCTTGAAGGCATGCTCGCCTACATAGCACCCTCAGCAGACGGGCTTGCAAGTTACTGTTCATTCAAATCGTAGACTAAACACAAAGTACGGCTTGCAATGCTTGTACTGCCCCCACAGGCCGGCCACGTGAGCCTTGAAGGTGTGCTCGCCTACAATGCCCCTTCAGCTGACTGTTTGTCACTGACTTATGCACTGGCCGCACCCATCATCCCTGCATCATTTGCTGCATCACAGGCGGGCCATGTGAGCCTTGCAGTTGTGCTGGCCTACATAGCGCCCTTTTATGACTGCGTCACGCTCACCGCATTTTGGCACATACATTTAACACATGTACTGCCTGCACTGCTTGTAATGCCTGCATCATCTGCTGCTACAGGCCGGCCACGTGAGCCTTGAAGGCGTGCTGGCCTGCATAGCGCCCTCAGCAGATGACAGCAGCCTACAAGGCCAACCTGGAGGCACTCACCGACTGTGCTGACGTTTCTGCCTTTGCTGCATGTACTGCCGGTTCTGCATGTACTGCCTGTACTGCAGGCCAGCCATGTGAGCTTAGAAGGCATGCTTGCCTTCATTGCACCCTCAGCTGACGGGCTTGCAAGTTGCTGTTCATTCAATTCGTAGACTAAACACAAGTACGGCTTGTAATGTTTGTACTGCCCCCACAGGCTGGCCACGTGAGCCTTGAAGGTGTGCTGGCCTACATAGCACCCTCCGCAGATGCCATGGCAGCAGCATACAAGGCCAACCTTGAAGCACTGACAGATGATGTGAAGCAGCTTGGCCTAGTGAAGCTGGGCGATGGTGGCAAGGAGGCGCCAGCTGCTGCTGCTGGCGGCCGGGCTGCAGCATTGCTTGCAGGTGCGGGCTTGTAGTGCAACAGCCTGCGATTTTTGTCGCAGAGCTGAATCCCTCGCAACAATCGGCGTTATTTGTGTTTTGTTATGATTGTTTGCGTTGATTGCGGTGGCCAATCTGGAGGCACTGACAGATGATGTGAAGCAGCTTGGCCTAGTGAAGCTGGGCGATGGTGGCAAGGAAGCGCCTGCCGCTGCTGCTGGCGGCGGCCGGGCTGCAGCATTGCTTGCAGGTGCGCGCTTGTTGTCAGCTGTTGGTAGGCAGTGAGTTATAGTGTATCCGTGTTTTGTAAACTGTGTGTGTAGTGTGCTTGCATAGGGAGCGTAAAGAGTTGACCGAGGGAGCATAAAAGTTTGACCGCTGTTGTGCCTGTTGGTGCTGCCTACGCAACCCGGATGCCAGCGCGAGCGAGCGCGCGGTATTCTATATGTTACAAGCTATGGCTGCACTGAAGCAGACCTCTGCTTCTGCCATGACCACTGCAGGCAACCTTGACGCAATCGCCAGCGAGCGCGGCATCACAAACGACGTCAAGGACGATGCCTACGACGCACCCGGCCGGGGCCGCGGCATACCCGGCAGCAGCAGCATGCCTCTCAACCCTGCAGCCGCTGCTGTTGCTGCTGCTGCTGCTGCTGCTGCTGCTGCTGCTGCTGCTGCTGCTGCTGCTAGCAGATTGGACGCGGTTGCGAGCGAGCGCGGTATGTTCAGCTTCAGTCGCCCATTTTACCCAAATGCTGCTGCTGCTGCCATGTCCACTGCAGGCAACCTGGACGCGATTGCGAGCGAGCGCGGCATTACAAACGATGTCAAAGATGACGCCTATGCAGCACCCGGCCGGGGCCGCGGCATACCCGGCAGCGGCATGCCGCTAAACCCTGCTGCTGCTGCATTTATGCCCCCTGGTCCAATGGGCCTACAGCAGCAGCAGCAGCAGCAGCAGCAGCAGCAGGGGATGCTGCCGCCGAGTGGCATGTGGGGTGCCCGGGGCATGCCACCCCAGCAGCAGCAGCAGCAGATGGGTGGAGGTGGGGGTATGGGTGGTCCTGGAGGCTATGGCGGCATGCAGCAGCAGCAGCAGCAGGGAGGGATGCAGGGCAACGGGGCAATGATGGGTATGGGTGGGGGCCAGATGCAGCCAATGCAGGGGGGAATGCGAGGCGGTATGGGTGGTCCGATGATGATGGGAGCAGCAGCAGCAGCAGCAGGAGGGGCAGTAGGAGGGTCAGCTGCAAGAGGAGGGGCTGGGGGTGCGGGCTATTCAGCGAGTTACAGTGTGATGCCTGCAGCGCAGCTGGAGCTGGATGCGCACTCAATGGATCGGCCGTTGCTGGATGGCAGTGCGGGGCACTTGCAGCTGCTGGCGGCGCTGATGAAGGCGGGGGACTGGCAGCACGCGCTGCTGCTGCTGGACTTTATGCAGGTGGGAGCGGCATCCGTGCTGTTATAACATGTTACAAATGTGTTCTGAACGTCATGTGACTGCTTGATCTTGGCACTGTCTGGAGTTGTCTTGTGATGTGATGTATTGCACTACAGCGGTCAAACCTGGTCAAACACGTGCTGGTCAAACCTGTTCACACACGCGCTGGTCAAACCTGGTCAAACATGCGCTGGTCAAACCTGGTCAAACATGCCCTGGTTTCATCTGCTGCTGCAGGGCGTGCTGAGTGTGCAGGCGGCCAATGACATTGCCATCAGCACAGCCATGTTGGCACACCTAAAGCGCCTGCTAGAACCCTGCTACAAAGCCCTATACCCTAAGGGTCCTCTAGGAGGCAACATACTGCACAAAACCCCCTACAACCTGGGACCCAAGGGCTTTGCCTCCTCAGGGTTCAGGGGCGACAGTCAAAACCCTGGCCTGAGCGCTGAGGCGCTAAAACCCCGGGGGCCGGAGCTGGAGCCGCTGGGGTTTAAGCTGCTGGAGCATGCCGGGGTTTATGTGTACCGGGACCCTGAGGTCATGGTTATGCTGCTGCGGGTGCTGCAGCACGAGCTGCTGTTCTATGGAGGGCTGGCGCCACAGGAGTGGCAGCATCAGCAGCAGCAGGTCAACAATGATAAGGTCGCGCAGGTGCGTGTTTGGGCATAGGTTAAGTGGCGGTGGTGACAATTGGGCTCATGCCAGTTGCTCTGCGCTTGCCTGCATGAGCGCAACATGTATAGTCATGGTCATCAACGTCTTGAACCCACGTAATTCACTTTGCCACAGCCGGTTTGGTTCCGCTGCCCCTCAGCAAGGCCGGCTGGGGTCTGGCATTACATTGCCAAATCAATATGAACTAGGCCAGTGTTGTTTGTGTATTGAATTGAGGATCCATAAGCATGATGTGTTCTTGACATTATCGTGACAGCAGGTGTGCAAGGTGCTGGCCGAGGTGGCCTTGCCTGCCCTTTCTCTCAGCCAGGCCAACTGGGGCCTGTCGTGCAACCGCTGACAACCGCACTCATCATATACAACTAAACCCTTGTCTCTCTCTGCTAATCCGCAGGTGTGCAAGGTGCTGGCCGAGGTGGCCCTGCCTGCGCTGTCGCTCAGCCAGGCCAACAGGGGGCTGGCCCACGAGCTGTGGGCAGTGATGCAGCTGCTGCCATTCCACGACCGCGCAGAGGTATGGGTGTGCTGTTGTTCTGGTTTGGTGTTGTATCGTGTGCTTACAGTTGTAACTGGCTACAGCGTTAGATTGGCGTGAGCTGTGGGCAGTGATGCAGTTGCTCCCTTTCCACGACCGGGCAGAGGTGTGTGCTGCTGCGGCTGTTTTCAGCTGTGTTCATATACCGTCAGAAAAGCTTTTCACTGCCGTGTACACATCCATTGCAGCAGGGGTGGGAGATCTCTGCAGCAGCATGGTGCATTAGCTGTGGGGAGTAATGCAGCTGCTGCCTTTCCACGGCCGCGCCGAGGTGCAAGTGTTGCTGTTGTTGACAGAGAGATCACATCTGCTTGTAAGCGTGTGGTGATTTGCTGGTTTGGCATGTGCTTCCTGCATTGTGCCTGTCTTCAAGCCAACTGCAAAGTCATGTTATAGACGGCATCCGCAACGGACACTCAACCCTCAAAACATGACCTGCCACTTTTTTTCTGGATTTCTCACTGCCCAGGTGTACCGGCAGGGCCTGGCGGCCTGCAACAGCTGCCCGCCTGCTGCTGCTGCCGGACAGATGGCTGTGAAAGCCTTCAAAAAGATCAAGGCGCGCCTGGCACTGCCAGACAAAGCTGACAAGTGAGCGATGTGCATCTACACATGATAAACAACCAACATCATACCAGGACAAGAGGGTTGATCATTGCCAGGTTGATTGCTGAACTTGTCAATGCAGCAGCGGGCAGTTGCTGCAAATTTGCAGGCGATGCAGGAGACAGCTGTCCTGACTGCGCTGCTGCTGCTGCCTCCGCTGCTGCCGCCACTGCCACCTCTGCAGGGGCCGCAAGGACGTGGTGCGCGCCAACGCAAACCTGCTGTCAAAGGTGTCACACTCCACGCCCCTGCAGGTGCGGCGGGCAGTTCAGTGTATGTGTCTCTGTCTCTGATTGCTGCTTGATTGCTGCTGCTGTGTTTGCTTTTCTGGAAGCACCCGGCGTGAGAGCTTGAAGCATCAGCCACACGCCGCTGCTCCTGTGCGGTCTATTAGCTGTTGCCGGTTTCCCTGCTGCTGCTGCTGCTGCAGGCCAGCACAACACTGCTGCTGCTGCTGCTGCTGCTGCTGCAGGTGGCTGACCAGGTGCTGTGGCAGGCGGCCTCCTTCCCCAATGCAGTGGAGCCGCTGGCAGAAGTGCTCAAGCTGCCAAACCCGCTCACCATGGACGCGCTGACATACATGGTGAGAAATCGTTAAATTTGAGGAATCAATCGCGCTGTTTTACTTTTTGTCTTTCTTTGGATTTCTTTGGATTTGATGGTCTTCCCCATTGCAGTGGAGCCGCTGGCAGAAGTGCTCAAGCTGCCCAACCCGCTGAACATGGACGCGCTGACGTATATGGTGAGAATCTGCGTAGTATTGAGAAAATGTTAGTGTTATTGCTGCTTTAGTTTTAGTTGGATTTGGTGTCCTTCCCCAATGCGGTGGAGCCGCTGGCACAAGTGCTCAAGCTGCCCAACCCGCTGAACATGGACGCACTCACATACATGGTGAATGACCGGATTGTTTTGCTATGTTTATCTTTTCGTCGGATTTGCCATCCTTCCTTACGGCAGTGGAGCCGCTGGCTGAGGTGCTCAAGCTGCCCAACCCACTGACCATGGACGCGCTGACGTATATGGTGAGAATCTGCGTAGTATTGAGAAAATGTTAGTGTTATTGCTGCTTTAGTTTTAGTTGGATTTGGTGTCCTTCCCCAATGCGGTGGAGCCGCTGGCACAAGTGCTCAAGCTGCCCAACCCACTGACCATGGACGCACTCACATACATGGTGCGGTATTATCAAACTGCAATGCTTTTCGTTCTGGGTCTTGTAATCGTAAATCACTATTAAGTGTCAGGGTTTATACGTGGCGCAGCTGGGCCACGCCTGGATGCCGGATGGCGGCGCCAACACCAGCCGTTGTTACCATTGCTGCTGCTGCTGCTGATCCCGCTGCCCCTGCTGCTGCTGCTACTGCTGCAGGCGCTGTACTGGTGGGGCCGGCTGGGTCGCGCCAAGATGAAGGAGGATGGTGCCAACGAGGAGGACTGGGTGTCTGGTGTGGCTGACCTAGTGGGCATAGGTGAGCAGGGCTTGAATGTCAGCAGGGCTCAGGTCTTAATGTTAGCAGGGTTTAGATCTCGATGTTGGCAGGGTGTAGCTCTCAATGTACAGCTGCAGAGCACAGGCCTTGGCTGCAACAGCAGGATGACGGAGGACGGCGCCAATGAGGAGGACTGGGTGTCTGGCGTGGCTGACCTAGTGGGCATAGGTGAGCAGCAGGGTTTGGGGTTGGATGTTTGCATCAACAGCAGCGCGCAGGTGGATGCTGAAGCAGGGAATGAGGACTGGCATGGGTGAGCAGGAGCTGAAAGTTAGCAGGGTAGGGGTCTCAATGTGCAAAGTGCAGTTTTGTGCTGCAGCAGCAAGGTGAGGTGAGGGACGGCGCTAATAAGGAGGACTGGGTGTCTGGTGTGGCTGACCTAGTGGGCACAGGTGAGCAGGGCAACACGTCAACAGGGTCGTGGTTGCGGCGCATAGTTGCAGGTCTTGGTTGCAGTAGCAAGATGAAAGAAAATGTGTGAACCAAAAGGACTGGGTCAGCGACGTGGCCAACCTAGTGGGAATAGGTGAGCAGCAGGGTTTTTTTGGGCTGCGGGGGTGTGACCCGTTGGTGCTGCTGCTGCTTCTGCTGCTGCTGCTGCTGCTGCTGCTGCTGCTGCTGCTGCTGCTGCTGCTGCTGCTGCTGCTGCTGCTGCTGACACCTGCTTTTTCGCTGCTGTTTTTGCTGCCGCACAGCTTGCGCCAACAGCAAGCACAAATTGAAAGCTGAGCGCGCTGCTGCTGCTCCTCGCCAACCACCACTTGCTGCTTCTGCCACGTTTTGGTGTCGTTCTGCAGCCTGCTGCAGCAGCAAGCACAACTTCAAGCTGCAGATGCCTCTTTTATCATCCTTAATCAATATCATCTTACTGCACCTGTTGCATTCATTCTGCACTGCTCTGCAGCCTGCTGCAGTAGCAAGCACAACTTCAAGCTGCAGACGCTGCTGCCGTACGTGTTTGACGAGCTGCGGGGAGGCGACACGCTGGCGGTGCTGCTGCTGCGCAGCATCCTGCGCAAGATGACCGGCGTGGACGGGGTGAGCCACCTGACTTGTCACATTCACAGCACTGTTATGTTACATCGTTACTATTGCAACATGTTGTTTTTCCTGCAGCCCGTTGATGTGGCCCCTCCCCAGGCCAGCCTGCTGTGCAGGAATATAGCTGACTGAATTGTTACCTTCACAGCACTGGTATGTCACCAATACCAATACCAATACCAATACATGTTACATTGTCGCTGTTTGTAACATGTTGTTTTCTCGTCAATCCTGAAGCTCGCCAATGTGGACCCCTCGCAGGCCAACCTGTTGTGCTATGGCTCAGTCATGCAGGCGGGGGCCATCCACAGCACTGCATTGTTACAATGTTACTAAACATAACATGTTGCTTTTCTGCCTTACCTGCAGCCGGCCAACGTGGACCCCTCCCAGGCCAGTCTGCTGTGCTGCGGCACCGTCATGCAGGCGGAGGCCATTCACAGCGTGGCAAACAGAGAGGAGCCAGCTTTCCAGATGGGCCGCAGCACACTGCTCAAGGTGAGGTTTTGGGTTTCATGGGTTATTTTGGGTTTATTTTGGGTTATTTTGTATCAGGGTTTAGCAAGACCTGAAATGATACAGGCGAAGGCCATCCACAGCGTGGCCAACAGAGAAGAGCCTGCCTTCCAGATGAACCGCAACACGCTGCTCAAGGTGAGGTTTTGGGTTTCATGGGTTAATTTGTATCATGGTTATGGAAGATTTGGGGTCATGCAGGCGCAGGCCATCCACAGTGCGGCAAACAGAGAAGAGCCTGCCTTCCAAATTGGCCGCAGCACACTGCTCAAGGTGAGGCTTGGGTTTTACAGTTTGTTTTGTAGCAGGGTTTGGAAAGGTTTGAAATGATGCAGGCGGAGGCCATCCACAGTGTGGCAAACAGAGAAGAGCCAGCTTCCAGATGGGCCGCAGTACCCTGCTCAAGGTGAGGTTTTGGGGTTTTGATGTTTAGTCTGGCTTGTTCGAGGACTGGGCCTGTTGGTGATGCAGGCAGAGCTCAGTCACGCAGTGTGGCAAACAGAGAGGAGCCTGCCTTTCAGATGGGCCGCAGCACCCTGCTCAAGGTGAGGTTGTTGGTTTCATGGGTTCTATCAGGGTTTTGGAAGATTTGGGGTCATGCAGGCGGAGGCCATCCACAGTGTGGCCAACAGGGAGGAGCCAGCTTTCCAGATGGGCCGCAGCACGCTGCTCAAGGTGAACACATATCCTGAGTTACAGCAGCCAGGCTATCAGGTTGTCAGTTTGTTTGTGCACACGTGATAAGCAGGGGCTTACTGGCTGTTCATTCAAGCTTCCTTGGCTGCAAAATGTAGCAGCTGCTGGTGCCGCTGGATGTGGTGATGGCTGATTTATAAACCTTCCGCCATTGCTTCTGTTCTTGCTGCTGCTGTTGCTGCTGCTGCTGCTGCTGCTGCTGCTGCTGCTGCTTCTGCAGGTGCTGACAGAAGGTTCCTCAGACCAGCAGCTGCTGGTGCCGCTGGTGGTGGTGCTGGCTCAGCACCTGAAATGACTTGCTACTGCTGCTGCTGTCTGAAAACCACTGCGCAGTTGCTTACAGAGGGGTCCCCAGACCAGCAGCTGCTCGTGCCGCTGGCTGTGTTGGTGGTTTATTTTTTCCAACCTTCCGCCATTGCTTCTGTTGTTGCTGCTGCTGCTGCAGGTGCTGACAGAAGGGTCACCAGACCAGCAGCTGCTGGTGCCGCTGGCGGTGGTCATGGCTCAGCACCTGGACTGGAGCCTGTTCACGCTGCACACGCAGCACCTGAAGGAGCTGGCGGAGCAGCATGATCGAGTGAACGAGATCTGCCAGCAGGTGTGTTACTCGTTATGTTGTTACATTGCATTGTTATATCATGTGTCGTTGGGCAGCACCTGGACTGGAGCCTGTTCACGCTGCACACGCAGCACCTGAAGGAGCTGGCAGAGCAGCATGATCGAGTGAACGAGATCTGCCAGCAGGTGTGTTACGTGTTATGTTGTTACATTATGTTGTTACATGACATATTCGTGGGCAGCATCTGGACTGAAGTCTGTTTACGCTGCACACACATCATGATGCTGAAGCACTGCGTGCTCAAAGACCAGGAAATGAAACCCAACGATTATCACAGGCTGAAACACGGCTGCTGCTGCTGCTACTGCTGCAGTACATCATGATGCTGGAGCACTGCGTGCTCAAGGATCAAGAGATGGAGCTCAAAGACTACGCAGCAGCGCTGCCGCCACTGCACGTGCTTATCCGGCAGTATGGCGTTCACCCCGGCATCGCCTGGATGCTGTGGCGGCCCGTGGTGGCTGCGCTGGAGCCGCAGCTCATGGCACGACTCGAGGTGTGTTATATCATCTGATTATTATGTGTGCTTTGTTGCATTCTGCTGTGTGTTTCTGTGGTATGTATGGTGCGCACATTTGCATCACGGGACGTCGCACACCAATTGCATGCATCCCGTCAGTAACTCACAAGATGTCTGGAATCTTGACTGCTACAGGCGCGGGCGCTTGCTGCAGCAGCAGCAGCAGGCGAGGAGGGCGAAGAAGGCGAGGCAGAGGCACTGCCAGATGCGGCAGCAGCAGCAGCAGCAGCAGCAGATGGCAGCAGCAAGGCGCCTGCTGCTGCTGCTGATGGCGAGGAGGGGGAGCTGCCTGAGGAGGGAGAGGCCATGCAGGGAGCGGAGGGGCCAGGTGAGCGTTGCGTGCACAAAACATTTTTTATTATTTAGATCAAACTGGTTTAGAGCAAGCAATTTTGTTTTGTTGGCATCGCTGTATGGTTGAATGCTCCCACTGCCAGAAGAGGGAGAGGCCGTGCAGGAATGGAGGGGCCATGTGGGTGATTTGCTCTTTGAAAAAAAACATGTCAAAAACAGCATCAGAAACCATTTCTGTAGCAAATTATTTGCAATGACAGTTTGTTGGTCTTTTGCATTCACAACTGGTCATGTGTTGTCGTTGTATGGCTTGATTGCTCCCACTGCCGGAGGAGGGAGAGGCCATGCAGGGCGTGGAGCGGCCGGGTGGGTTGTTATTAAGCAAGCTTGCTTACAACACAGCATGAGCACCTGCATGGTTCTGCTAGGGACAGCGATGCAGTAGCCGCCAATCTGGCCCTGCCCTTTTCTATTTACATCACAGCCTATTCACAACACAGCCTCAACCGTTGTGCTGCTGCGTGGTGTGTGATACGCAGGCGCTGCCCGGGCTAGTGCTGCTGCTGCTGCAGCAGCAGCAGCGGCAGCAGCCGAGTCAGCCGCCAAGCTGGCCCTGCCGGACTCCAAAACAGCATACACAATGCGGCGTCTATTTACTTAACCTGCTACATGCTGCGTGCTGTCTGGAATGTAGGGGCTGCGCGGGCCGGCGCTGCTGCAGCAGCAGCAGCAGCTGCGGCAGAGTCAGCCGCCAAGCTGGCTCTGCCTGTCAGCCTCGCTGACGTGGAGGGCAGCGTTGGACAAATCGATGAGGCGCTGTTTAAGACGCTGCGGGTGAGAGTCCTGGAATTTGGCATGCCCATAATCAACAAAACATTTGATCTGACCACAAAGCTACAATTCAGTCACCAAATCTTCTGCTCCCCTTGCTAATCCTCTTGCTGATGTGTTGCCTAGATGCGAGCTGTGTGCACTTGCATATCTGTCTGAGTCACAACTTAATGCACTCCTCTGCAGGCTGCCTTGGAATAACATTTAGTCGGTTTGTGCCCCTGTGCCGCCTCTGCCGTCATGACAATGTCACATAACAACCAGGAGCCGCTGTACATCGCCTTCTGGAGCCTGCGGCCGGAGGAGATGCATGTGCCAACAGACATGTGAGCCCCAGCTTTGCTGCAGTCAACAGCAACTGCATGTTTAACTGTATAGACGCCGCGTGTCACAGCAACCGACAAAACGTGCAGGCGCACAGAGACGCTATTGCTCCGTGCAGGCCCTTGCATTGCACATCATCCATTACTTTCATCTCTGCCCCTGCCTTTCTGTGCAAGCCCTGAAGTCTTCCTGCTGTTCATGCTGCTGCTACCGGCTGTTTGTTATTTTGTTAACGAACATGTCATGTAACAGTTATGACACCCGCATTGGCGAGATGGAGGCGTTCCTGCGCACCTCAGGCAAGGAAGCCAGTCAGCTGCAGAACAGCATCGACAGCGAGAGGAGGGGCCTGGAGCGGCTGCAGACAGCGCCAGTGCACGGCAGAGGCGGCCCCAGGGTGGGTTTCAGGGTAACGTTTCAGGGCTTTGTGTGTGAGGTCTGGGATCCTGGTGTGTCTTTGAAATCAGACAGCGAGAAGAGGGGCCTGGAGCGGCTGCAGACAGCGCCAGTGCATGGCAGAGGCGGCCCCAGGGTGGGTTTAAGGGGTGAGGTTTAAGGGCTCTCTGTGTGAGGTCTTGGATGCTTGAGTTTCGTCGAAATCAGACAGAGAGAAGCGGTGTTTGGAACGGCTGCAGACCGCCCCTGTGCACGGCAGGGGCGTCCCCAGGGTGGGTATTTGCTGTGTTTTGCTTTTGGTATAGGGTTTGGGGGTGCCATTGCGTGTTTTGCTTTTGGTATAGGGTTTGGGGGTGCCATTGCGTTCAGACAGCGAGAAGAGGGGCCTGGAGCGGCTGCAAACAGCCCCCGTGCACGGCAGAGGCGCACATATAGCCAGCGGAGTACCTAAACACTCCCGAAGTCATGTGGGAGTTTTGATTTTCAGTGGCTGGGAGTAGGCACCTACTCCCGCACCCCAACTCCCATGGAGTTGGGCCTGGAGTACCCCTGACTGGAGCACCCAGGAGTACTCCTAAAGTACTCCAAATTTGTTTTTAAACTCCAGGAAGTATGTGGGAGTACTCTGGGAGTACTTCGGGAGTGCTTCAGCACCATTCCCGCAGAACCCTCGACCTGCCTGGAGGACCACTCCGAAGTACTCCAGCTACTCCAGGCTGACCTCCAAACTCACGCGAGAGTGCAGATGCGCCGTTTGCGACAATAACAATAAGTTTCTATCATTCCGAACCTACATTCTTGTTCTGGCTGAGCTCACGCATTCGCCAAAAGTTCCTTCTGGGTAGCTTGACGTGGCAGTTCCTTCGGTGCACGCGCCTTTTAACAAACAAGCATCGACAAATATTGCAACGTGAACGATTGCACCGCGTGAGGGTGCAAAAGCCGAATTTTCTTCCCTCGGTCAACTCTATAGGCCCAGCTCGGTCACTGGTCAAACTCCCCACAAGAACAGCAGCTGCACCTCAGCACAGCAGTGCTCATGATCAGCATACACTGGAGGTAATCGAACGAACAGCTAAAAAGTGACATCAAACCCATACACAACAACAGGGACACGGTGCTGTTTTGTAGACTCGCAGTGAAGCAAGCAATTAGGTCTTGTCTGTCGGCGCCATGCTGTACACTGTACACCGCGGCAGTTGTGCAGCCAGCCAGCAGCAGCAGCAGCAGCGTGAGCACACGCCTCCTCCAGAAACATTAGACGCGACGTGCTGGGTTTGATTTAGGGTTCAGGGTGCAGGGTTTGGTTTAGGTGATGCGTGCAGGTGAGGGTTTAGGGTTTAGGGTATCAGTGCGGCGATGCGAGCGGAGCTAAACCATAACCCTAGCCTCCTAAAACCCTAACCCTAACCCTAGGCCACTGCTAGGCCGTGCTTCCCTGTGGTGGTGTGCTGGCTCGGCCGCCCACAGCGGCCCTAACCCTAGGCCACTGCTAGGGTTTTAGGAGGCTAGGGTTATGGTTTAGCGTAGCCAGTACGCAGTTTAGGGTTCTGTGTGGGGTTTCGGTTTAGGTGATGCATGCAGGTGAGGGGTTTAGGGTAGTTTGCGGTGAAGGGTGCAGGGTCTGGTTTAGGTGATGCGTGTAGGCCTAAGCACCCAGGTGCTTTAGCTGCCCTCGCTTTCCGTTCATGCTGCACAACAATTGCACGCTATCAGAGCGTGCAAACAACATAGGGCTTGTTCATCTGAAGGCAAGCAGCAAATGACATTGTACATGCAGCAGCAGCAGTCGAGATGCAGCTACGCAGCATGCATGCCAGCTGATGACGCATCCTGCAGAAGATGCAGCAGGCAGTTGTGCTGCCCTCTGCTTGAATGGGCTTGTGCTGTAGTGCGACAGAAATGTGCCATGCACCACTGCACAGTGCACTCATGTGTGCAACTCATACAGGATACACCGGGCACACGGCCTCAATATGAAATAAACAAAGTGCTGTCGTGTATGCTGAAGTACTCGAGTGCTGTTCAGTGCAACCTGGTCAACAGTAGAACTACTTTTGATGTGGTGATTGGCACGCGCCAAGTGTCCTGCATTGAAAGCTACAACTACATATCTTCCCCTTTGTGATGTTAAGCAACGACGCCGCGCCGCTGGGCGGAAACCATCGCATCGCATACTGCACGTGCACGATAAGTGAATGTCTGGCTGAAGTACAGCTGTTCACTCGGAATATATATTGACTTATAGCAATCACGTTGCTTTGAAATAATTTTAATAAAATGCGAACGCTGGCTGACATGCTGAACTGCCTGGAGTAGCTGGAGTACTCCGGAGTGCTACTCCAGGGGCCTGCCTGGGTGAGTGCGGGCGGGAGTAGCGGGAGTACTCCGGAGTGCTACTCCAGGGCCGGTTAGTACTAGGCCAGTAACTGGAGTAGCTAGAGTACTCCGGAGTGCTACTCAGGGGGTTGGCTAGGGTAGGAGCCATCCCGGAGTAGCGGGAGTACTCCGGAGTGCTGCTCCAGGGGGGTAGGGTGTGTCTCTTGCTGGGAGTACTCCCTGGAGTAAAATGGGAGTCTTAAGGCACTCCGCTGGCTATATGTCCAGAGGCGGCCCCACGGTGGGTTTTAGGGTTGAGCACCTAGCATATAGGGTTTTAGGCTTTTGAGTTCAGCTGCAGAACAGCATCGACAGCAAGAAGAGGGGGCTGGAGCGGCTGCAGACAGCGCCAGTGCACGGCAGGGGCGGCCCCAGGGTGGGTTGTTTGTGTTTTGGTCTGGGGTGTTAGTCGTTGGGTCACTGGGGTATCAGCCTGTGGGTTTGGGTTGAGGTTCAGTCACTAGTCATTGGGATTGCAGTCTTCTTGTTGAGGACCTGGGGCCAGGCAAGGAGGCCAGCCAGCTGCCGAACTCGATCGACAGCGAGAAGAGGGGGCTGGAGCGGCTGCAGACCGCCCCCGTGCACGGCAGAGGCGGCCCCAGGGTGGGTATTTGTTGTGTTTTGCTTTTGGTATAGAGTTTGGGGCTGCCATTGCGTTCAGACAGCGAGAAGAGGGGCCAGGAGCGGCTGCAGACCGCCCCGGTGCATGGCAGAGGCGGCCCCAGGGTGGGTATTTGTTGTGTTTTGCTTTTGGTGTAAGGTTTTTGGGTGCCATTGTGTTCAGACAGCGAGAAGAAGGGGCTGGAGCGGCTGCGGACCGCGCCTGTGCACGGCAGGGGCGGCCCCAGGGTGGGTTTTACGGCTGAGGTTTTCTTTGTGTGGGCTTTGTGGCAACTCGTGTACAAGGACAGATTCACAGCTCAGGGTTTCAGACCTTGCTCAGTACACCGTGTCAGCTGGCCGAACTACTCCTTTACTGCCTCTGAATGACACGCCGCATCTGCATTGCTGCCCTGCAGGACTTTGACCTGAACCGCATCATCGACAACATCACCGCCAAGCAGAACCAGCTGGCGGAGCTGGAGCGCAAGGCGGCACACTTCAAGGTGAGGGTTTGACATGGTTTTTAGGGCTTTGTGCTTGGGGTTTAGGGTTGTGGTGTGGAAGGAGAACATCACCGCCAGGCAGAACTAGCTGGCAGAGCTGGAGCGCAAGGCGGCACACTTCAAGGTGAGGGTTGTAACACATTTGAGGTTGAGGGCTCTGTGCTTGGGGTTTTGGCAGATCAATTCGTGCTTGAAAGTTGCATGCCATCTTTTTGTGTGTTGTGCGCTGCCCTGCAGGCTGTGCTGGTGCCGTTGAATGCAGAGCGCAACGAGCTGGTGGCTCGGCACCGGCACCAGCCAGGATCCACACTGTTGTTGAATGCTCTTAGTCATCTCTTACCAGTATTATGTACTAGATGGTAACTAGTCGTTATGCCCGCTTTGTGCTGCGCTGCAGACCGTGCTGGGGCCGCTGCGTGCAGAGCGTGATGGGCTGGTGGCTCGGAATTGCATCGGCCAAGATCCACACTGTTGTTAAATGCACTTAGTCATCTCTTATCAGTATATTGTATCAGATCACGACTAGATGATTTCCGCTTTGTGCTGCCATGCAGGCCGTGCTGGGCCCGCTGCGTGCGGAGCGTGATGGGCTGGTGGCGCGGCACAGGCAGGTGCTGAAGCGCATGGAGGCTGAGAAGGACACCTATATGGCAAAGGTGGGGGCGGTTGTTTTGCTTTCATTGGTGTCAACCTGTATCTGCAGCATGCCGATGTGATGCAGTAGTTGCCAGAGCTGGGTGGTGGCCAGCTACAAGCAGGTGCTCAAGCGCATGGAGGCGGAGAAGGACACCTACATGGCCAAGGTGCGGTTCCTATCAGCTGATGTTGTCATTCCAACCACAACTATGTTATGTGGCGCTGCTGTCGCCATAACGAGCTGTTGGCGCGCCACCGTCCGCTGCTGAAATGCTTCATTCCCAAACTTCCTGGTGCTTCTATCACGCAACTCACCCCCGTGCTTACACCTGGCATGTAGACCCTGTCACCTGCCCTGCAGAAACCGGTCGTCAAGCCGCTGGCGATTGCCTTCATCAGGCACTGCCTGGTGCCACGCCTCACGCTTGCATTCCTAAACCCCCTTGTGTGTGCAGACCCCGTGTACCAACCTCAAACCTAATGCTACCCTGTGTAGATTTGTCCTGTTGTAATGCCTCTGAACCCTGCTGTTGGCCCTGCAGAAGCCTTTGGTGAAGCCGCTGGCCATTGCCTTCATCAGGCACTGCCTGGTGCCACAGCTCAAGCTCCCATTCCTTGTGCTAACCATACATTCTTATGCCTGAACCCTGCACTTGGCCCTGCAGAAGCCTGTGGTGAAGCCGCTGGCCATTGCCTTCATCAGGCACTGCCTGGTGCCTGGACACACTCACTCCTACAAATCCTGCACATGTGTCGACATCGTGAAACAAACCCCAATGTTGACGTTCTGCTGAACTCTACATGATCCTTTCTTAAATCCTGCAGAAACCCGTGGTGAAGCCGCTGGCTATCGCCTTCATCAGGCACTGCCTGGTGCCGCGCCTCACGCGCAGCCTTGCTGACGCCACCTTCTGCCACCACTTCACAATGGCGCTGCACACCATGGACACGCCATACTGGCCCGCAGCCTTCTTCTGGGACTACGTGAGTTGCAGTAGTGTTTCTTAGATATGTGGTATGCTGTGATGTGTGAGTTTGTCGCCATGCAACGTGCTTCAGCGTTTTTGTTGTGGAATTTGGTTTGTGGGCCACCTTCTGCCACCACTTCACGATGGCGCTGCACACCATGAATGCACCCTACTGGCCGGCAGCCTTCTTCTGGGACTATGTGAGTGACCCATGTTTTGAAACACTGTTTTCAGGCTTTTGATGGTGTGATCGTGTGATGGTACCCACAAAAATGCAGCAGTGTTTTTTTGCTGCATGTCTGTTTTGTGGGCCACCTTCTGCCACCACTTCACGATGGCGTTGTGCACCATGGACACGCCATACTGGCCCGCAGCCAACTTCTGGGACACGTGAGTTGCATTAGTTTTTGTTAGATATGTTTTATGCCTTCGAGGTGTGAGTTTTGTACAAATTGCATCAGCGTTTATGCATGGTATAGAAGAGCGGGTTCCTGGTGTAAATGCTGTTTGGTCTGCCATCTTCTGCAAGAGGAGGCCGATCAAGCGAATAACACCAGGAAGGCTGTCTCCTTCAGCACAATATGTATTTTTTCACCTTCTGCCACCACTTCACAATGCGCTGCACACAATTGCCGCGCCCTACTGGCCCGCAGCCTTTTTGTAAGACTATATGTGTGTTTTTTCTTTGTCTTGCAGGCGGTGACTGGCCTGACCAACATGATCCCAACAGTGACAGAGAAGGAGGCGCTCTGCGTGGGCGTGTTCCTCACGCTGCTGCTGCAGGACCTGCAGGTGAGTTTGACCGGGTTGACTAAGGTTTGACCAATGTTTGACCAGCGTTTGACAAATGTTTGACAACATCCAAAGTGTAGGAGTCAGCTGTACCTTGTGTGCTTGGTTGACCTATGTTTGACCAAGGGAGAACTTCACACTGTGCGTGCCCTATGCATTGACACTCAATGAACGTCAGCCTGCATTCCATGTGGATGCTCTTAAACTTCTGCCCTGTTTATGCACTGTCCCTGCAGGTGTGGTACTTTGACGAGGCGCTACAAGTTGGACTGTGATCTAAACCCTAAACCCTAAACCGCTCCTTTAGCACTTCTTCGTTACTCACTTGTCAGTCATTTTCCGCTTATATGTCACTCTTTTGTTGCCGCAGGTGTGGTACTTCGACGAGGCGCGCTACAAGCGGGACTGCAATCAGCAGACCATGAAGTTCAGCGTGAGTGGCTGGCTGGTGTGACTGGTTCGGTCAGCGGTGAGGCAGGGTTTATTTGCAGGGTATAAGGCAGGACTGCAACCAGCAGACTATGAAGTTCAGCGTGAGTGGCTGGCTGGTGTGACTTGGTTTGGTCAGCGGTCAGGCAGGGTTTATTTGCAGGGTTTAAGGCAGGACTGCAACCAGCAGACCATGAAGTTCAGCGTGAGTGGCTGGTGTGAATGAGCCCAGTCAGTGGTTGGGCAGGGTTACAGTTGTGGGATGTGAGTCGAGCCTACAGCCAGCAGACCATGGAGTTCAGTTTAAGCGGCTGGCTGGTGTGACTTGGTTCGGTCAGCCGTTCTTGCCACTTCTGCTTTTCTTTCTGTCCCTTCTGGCGCTGCTGCTACTGCTGATGCTGCTTTTGACCATGCACTTCAAAGTCGGCTTCTGCTTTTGTCCCGCGCTCTTGCTGTACTGTTGTTGCTGTGCAGGCCACCAACGCCACGCATGTCCACCTTTGCTCAGTTGCAGAAGCTGCTTAAAAAGTGGCAGATGGAACGGTTCGATCAGCGCACTTTTTCCTCAAAAGCGTACTTTGTCTGCTGTGTGTTTCAGCTGCCTTTGCCGTGACTTTGCCTTATGCTCTGCTGCTGCTGCCGCTGCTGCTATTTCCACACTGCAGGCCACCAACGCCACGCCTGCCACCTTTGCGCAGTTCCAGAAGCTGTTCAAGAAGTGGCAGACGGAGCTCTTCAAATCACTCAAGGGCTGCGCAGCAGGCGGCGAGTACCTGCAGAAGCGCAACGCGCTGCTCATCATGTCCAAGATGATCCAGGCAGCACCCGCAGACAAGCCGCCAGTGAGGGTTTGGACGGATCGTGGCTAGAATTTTGTCGTTGTGTGGGGTTCTTGATGAGGCGGTTGGCGAGGTCCTGCAGATGCGCAACGCACCGCTCATTATGTCCGAGATGATCCAGCTAGGATGTATGTCTAGGCTGTCGCAGCCGGCTACTAAGTTTCTATGACGGTGAATGAGCAATGGTGCGCTGCTTGCTGCCAGGACAACCATACGCGCGCGTGGTCTGCCCATATGCTGCTGGCAGGTGTGGCGCCGTAACATGCTATCGTTGCCTTGTGCTGGCGCTGCTGCTGCTGCTGCTGCTGCAGCAGCAGACGTTCCCCATATGCAGCACGTATTGCGTTGAGAAGACAGAGGTGATGGAGGAGTCCCTCGTGCGTGATCTTTCCTTACTGCTGTTGCTGCTAATGCTGCTGCTGCTGCTGCTAATGCTGCTGCTGCTGCTGCTGCTGCAGATGTTCCCTGTGTACACCACGCACTGCGAGCAGATGAAGGAGGTGTGAGACGATTCCCCTCACACATGAACATAGCACTCACTTCCATTGCTGCCGTGGCTGCTGCTTCTGTGGCTGCTGCTGCTGCTGCTGCTGCTGCTGCTGCTGCTGCTGCTGCTGCTGCTACAGATGTTCCCCGTGTACACCACGCACTGCGAGCAGATGAAGGATGTGATGGAGGAGATCCAGCAGAAGGACGCACGCGAGGACGTGAAGAAGATGGCCCAGGTGGGTTTTGTTACATTTGTGTTACAGTTGTTGCATGACATGTTACTTTGTCAGATGAAGGAGGTGATGGAGGAGACCCAGAAGAAGGACGCACGCGAGGACGTGAAGAACATGGTTCTGGTGGGTATTGTTACGTGTGTGTTGCATTTGTTAAATGACGTGTCAGTTTGTTTTGGATGCGAGGCAGCAGCACAGCCCCTGGCAGTTGCCGTTGGTGTCTTGTGTTGCTCTGCTCCAGCTGTAGCTGTTGCCCTGGTTGGAAGCACATGGATTTCAGCAACGATGTCACCAATGCATGTCAAGAGTCCCCTTACATAAGCGTCTTCTTATGCTGTTGCTGCTGCTGCTGCTGCTGCTGCCCTACAGGCGCTGGCAATCCAGCTCAGCAACAAGCTGGGCAAGTGCGTGCCCATGCCTCAGGATGCTGGCAAGGCCAAGCTGGGCTCACGCGGTGAGCAGCTTCTTTTGAAGTTGTCCAAACTATCGTCAAAACTATCGTCATAGCACACATGGTGTAGGTAACTTTGGTGCATGCTAGCATAATGACCAGCTGACAGGATGCTGGCAATCAGTTGGTTGTTGCGTACATACATGTAGCAGAATGAATGTTGCGTCCTTTATTGCTGATTGAACGCTGCGTAATTCAAGCTGTTTCACTGTCAAGTTGAAGCTTGCTTATGTTGTTGCTGACTTTGGTTAATCTTCTTGTGCTGTTACCGCTCGCAACAGGCGCGCCTGTGCGCGGCCCACCACTCAAGCGCAAGCCGCCAGCGTCACCCGGCAAGCAGCCCGGCTCGCGCCCCTCCACGCCCCCGCCATCAGCAGCAGCAGCAACAGCAACAGCGAAGGCAGCAGTAGTGAAGGCGGAGGCTGACACAGCAGAGCCAACAGCAGAAGCTGCCGCGGATGCAGCTGCAGACAAGCCAGCTGCAGCAAAGACAGAAGAGGGGGGCAAGGGAGGCAGCAAGCCATACACGAGCGGTGCTGCCGGCGGCCCGCGTGCAGTGCGCAAGGGCCAGCCAGCGCCGAAGCAGCAGTTGCAGCAGCAGCAACAGGGCAGCAAGCCGCCTAGGCCAGGCAGCGCAGATGGCGAGCCTGCGCGCAAGAAGCAGAGAGTGACGCCGCCTAGTAGCAAGGCAGACGGCAACGCCACGGCAGCAACAGCAGCAGAGCAGGAGCCGGGGGAGGTGATGGAGTCGGCTAATGCTGAAGGGGGTGGTGTTGCTGCAGGTGATGCAGGTGGTGATGGCAGCGCTGCAGGAGCCAGCAGAGATGGAGGAGCAGCAGTGGCTGGCGACGGCGCGGGTGCCAAGCCCAAGCGGGAGGCGGTACCCCGGCCGCCGAAGAAGGCCGGCGTAGCAGCAGTAGTTGCGGCAGCGGCGGCAGCGGCAGCACATGCGAGGGGCCGCAAAGATGGCAGCAGCGAGCTGAAGCAAGAGGAGCAGCCTGACGAGCAGCAGCAACAGCCGCAGCGGCAGCGGCAGGAGGAGCGCAACCGCCACCCCACGCCTGACCTCGCGCGGGGCCACCACTCACACCATTCGCAGCAGCAGGACGAGGCTGCCACTGCCTCTCCTGCTCGCAGCCACAAGGGTGAGAGGGGCGCCTCCCCTGGCAGTAGGGAGCAGCAGCGGCAGCCGCACGAGCGGGGCAGTGACAGAGACCGGGGCAGGGAGAATGACAGCGGCAGGGATGGCCGCGACGGCGGCAGCAGGCACCACTCAAGGGACAGCCGTGAACAGCAAGACGAGGCGCCTGCTGCCGGTGGTGGTGGTGGTGGTGGCACGGGCAGCAGCAAGCGCCGGCGCGGCGGCAACGGCAGCGGTGGCACCGCAGAAAAAGCAGCGGAGGCGCCGCCTCAGCAGCAGCAGCAGCCGCGTGAAGACCGGGATAGGCCTAGCAGCAAGCCGCGGGACAAGGACAAAGACCGCGAGGGGGACGGAACGCCCGGCGGCGAGGGTGGCCGTGAGCAGCAGCACGGCCGGGGTGAGAAGGATCGGGACAGGAAGCGGGAGCGCCGCGAGAAGAAGGGCGGCGGGGACCGGCAGCCACAACAACAACAACAACAACAGCAACAGCAGCAGCAGCAAGAAGACCGGCGGGACAAGGGCTCTCGGGAGGGCGGCGGCAGCCGGTGAGTAGCGCGGGCCTTGTTCAGTGTTTGCAATGCTAGTTGCTCAGGCAGCATCGTATGTGCGGCTTCTTGCAGCCAAGGCCAAGACGGTTTCTGTAAGATGCTCTTACTTCAAATCAAATATGTCTCGTATGCCGCAAACAAATGCTTGATTGAAATTGCCCCTTGTTCAAGTACAGATCATCAATGAGTTGGTGGAAGACACTAGTATGCATCTAGTTCTGCTGACCGGCACCATGTGTGCACCATGCACTCGTGTTGCTGGCGTTTCCTTGCATGCAGGGACGAGCCTTCGGAGCCGTCAAAGAAGCGCCGCCTTGATGACGACCGCTCGGCAGATGGCGGCGGTCGCGAGCAACAGCAGCAGCCCAGCCGCCGCCAGCAGCAGGACAAGCAGCAGCATGAGCAGCGCCGTAGCGCCAAGCACACCCCCATCATGGCGCCAGCTGATGAGGCTAAGGCTGGTGGCAAGAGGGATGGTGGGGGTGGTGGATCAGGGGGAGGTGGAGCAGCGGGAGGAGGAGGGGGAGGAGGGGGAGGAGGTCATGAGAGGGGTGGTGAGGAGCGCCAACATGGTGGCGGAAGCAGCCGCAGGCGCTAGTGGGCGCCATTTAACTCTGCAACCCGGATAGATTGGTGTGTTTCCCCACGTTTTTTTTGGCGGAGGTCCCCATCGTGCCCAGTGTTGTTTGGGCTTTATGGTTGACTGTAACAAGGCAACATCACATCACTATAAATCGTCAGGATGTGAGCTAGGTCCCATAATTTTATTGTGATGGTACCAGGTCTGTGGGCTTGCATACCAACAATGACGTGCATGTGTTGCTTTGTGCACAATTTGAAACGATGAGACCGACGTCACCACCCTGTCAGAAATGCCGTGTTATTAATTGTACCATGCCAACATCAAAAGGCAGCACATCTAGATGACGAGATCTGATCACTGATCTATGCTAGCAAAAGCAACACAAGCACGACAGCGTCATGCGCATGCCCATTGCGCTGCCGCGCTTGCCTGAAAGGCTACTCAGTGGAATGTGAAGCGCAGCTTTTACATGTTGCCTCGTGCCCTTTTCAAACATAGCGTCCAACAAAACACACAACGACAACATTAATCGCACCACAGCTGCCCTATCACACATTATGCCAATGAGTATAGCCACCACACTATGGCACAACACGCATACCTGCACGCCCGCAGAACATTGTCACACTTGCGCCGCCCCAGCCCAACTCAGCTGTGGTGACCTTTGCACGTCTGTTTGATGGAACCTGTAAGATGGAATGGCACAAGCACGGTTGTAGGATAGCCAGGTGTGTGCGTGTTGATGTTGCCACAACGCAGGCGTGCAAGTGTGCGCAACAGCAGACCTGTAAGCTGGCAGAACGTTGTCACACTTGCGCCCCTTCTGCCCAGCTCAGTTGTGGTGACCTTTGCACGTCTGTTTGATGGGACCTGTAAGATGAAATGGTACAAGCACGGCTGTAGGATAGCCAGGTGTGTGCGTGCTGTCATTGCCGCACAGCAGGTCTACAAATCACTATGGCCAAGCCTGATCCACAAACCATCCTCAAGTCGTCCACAGCGCCTGACTGGTGCATCCACAGCATGCTGCTGTGGATGACTGTTCAGTGGCTGCTCACAGAAGCTATAAATGATGCCGTGGATGTGTTTTTAAGTGCATTCTATGGTTATTCAAGGACAGCACACCTGTGCAGCCGCAACAGTTGTACTGCAGGAGCCCCTCCTGGGGGGCCCCAGATGTCAGGTGCAGGTGCAGGCCTGGCAGGACACATGCACGGTAGAGGCAGACTATGCTACTTTCTTATTACTTATAATCGTTCAGCCGTGGTTGTTGTACTACTGCAGTTCCCTTGCAACCCTGCAGGACTGGGCTGAAGCACTTGGTGTGCCGATGGCACATCTTGCTGCCAGCACAAACTGGGCGCCCATTTGTAATAAATTTTCGAATCAAACGGTTTGTTAGAAGGAATGCGCCTGACAGCATTGGTCGCGCTCCTGACATCTGTTCAAACATCGTGGTTTGGAACTGACAGCCCACCCTAATGCGGAGCACCCCATGGCTGATGCAAGCGCAACAAATGAAATTGAAGCTTTGACTTCAATGGACCTGCTTTCAACTGCGCCTGAGTAATGCCTGCGTACACAGCATCGTGAGGGGTTGCAGCGTACCTGCCGGGCTGCTTTTACAGCGATTGATGACGACATCTTCACGCAAAATATCACGTCGTAGCGATTACAATGAGTACAACAGGTTTATGCAAGTGACCAGCCCAGGATCAGCCAGATCAACAGTGCTGCTACCAACAGCAACCATGGCTGTTGTGGGTGATCCTGGGCCCATCACTGTCGTGCGCCTGCTTCATTCGTTACTATATAAACATAATCTATGTTTCTAGCAGCGTTATTGCAGCGTTGACCACACTAGTGCCAGCTGATGCAGCAGGAGTTGCACAGCAGCAGGAGCAGCAGCAGGCATCCACAACATACATGCACGCCAAAGCACACATGTGTGGGCGGCAAATCCTGGACGCTGGATCTGCTATTGCACCAAACGTAAAGCAGCAGACAGCAGGTGAGCAAGCTGTGCAAGCCACTAGGCAGGTGGTGACATCAGCAGCTGACCCGAGCACAGCAGCGGACTGCAGTCCCTCTGCACGCATGTGCATCTTGTCCTGCAGGCAGTCAGCGGTGGATTTGTGAGGGGCAATCAGCCGTAGGGTCAACGCTTAGCCCGCAACAGCTTTGTCACGGTAGCGCAAGTGAAGCAGTGCTGTGTGGCATACTGAACATGCATGAATTCACATGTATGTTGTTGCGCATGCATGGCTTACGGATCGCATTTGTGCACATTTTAACACTGCGCAAAGGCTGCCACGGCTACATTCCTTGAATTAGATGCCAAGTTGTGAAGCTGCGCTGATGATGTCAAGCAACAACAGCACACTCAGCGGCTGCAACAGCTTGATGCCAGGTGAGAGGATCTGCTGCCAGGTGTACAGCAGAAGCACAGGTTCAGCGACAGCTACATGACCCCAGAGGCAGTGCACAGCAACGACAACAGCTGGCAGTGGCTGCAGTAGCATGTGATGGCACTAGCTGCTGCAGCGGCTGCCCTGCATGCGCACGACATCACGGTAACACTGGCAGCAGAAGCAGCAGCAGCACCTGTGATGCATGTTGGCTTGGGTCGCACCACGGGGTGCCTGCAAGCATCAATGCAGTAGCAGCTGCCGTTTGCACAGCACTCACCACACGTGATGGTTTGCTGCAGGTTCGTCCAGTGCATCGGGCTGTTTGCAGGCAAGCAGCCTGCAGCGCGACGGCTTTACTCGCGCACAACAATCTCACTGTCAACAACAGTCTGGCACTTGTTGACAGGTACGTGCAAGGTTGAGCATGCAGGGCGCCATCCAGGGTTCTGCAGCGCAACACAGATCGCATGCCTGCCTAGTGTCAGATCACCTCCGCAGCAGTAGCAGCGTCAGACTTGCGCCACATGTTGTGTGGGGTCTTGATATGCCAGTGCTTCTATGCTGAGAAGCAGCAGCAGCGAAGTTGTACAATTCCTGCATGGGGGTTTGACAGCAGCAGCGCTGCTGTAGCAGTTGCACGTACAACACAGACCCCTAAAACACTTTGCTGCCTTTGTTGTTGCTGCTGCTGCTACTGCGACTGCTGCTGACTTGCCCAGTGCAGTGCAAGCTGATGTGCAGGTTACCGAGTTGCATGCTATGTGTTGCTGCAGCAAGCAGGCATCGTGGAGCTGTCATTCCATCAAATGCACGGTTTAGCAGCAGCTTAGGGCCTGACACAGCAAGACGGGCTGCTGGAGTGGCAAGCAGCATGCTACTGACTGAGCAGCATCAGACAGAACACAATGGTTCAGGTTGCATGTGGCAGGTCACAGCATGGTGTTGCGTTGCAGGGACATAGCACATCTTGCGGCATTCTTGTCTGTTTTTGTGTACATGTGGCCTGGTACTACAGGTGTAGCAGGAGCAGCAGTGATTTGGCCTTGCAAGCTTCGTACCTGCTGCTGCTTCTGTTGCTGCACGCTGTGCTCGCGTACCCGGCGCCAGCGCGACGCGAAATCATCGGTTATTGTTATATATCATTGTTGAACATGTTTAATCAATGATACGAGGCTGGTTTACGCTATCCACAACTTCATCCACAAGTGTGCGAAGTTCATCCACACGCCATGTGGACCCAGACGGATGTGGATGGCCTGTGGATGGCCGTAGTCCGCTGTGGATGGCAGTGTGGATGACCTGATGTGGACGATTTGTGGATGAGTTGTGGATGGGCCTTGACCATAGTGAATGTGCGTAGCAGCAGACTTGAACGCTCGCAGAACATTGTCACACTTGCGCCGCCCCGGCCCAACTCAGCTGTGGTGACCTTTGCATGTCTGCTTGATGGAACCTGTAAGATGGAATGGCACAAGCAGGGCTCTGAGAAAACCAGGCTTTGTGTCCCTGCAGTACTTGATTTCCACAACAGTATATTCGCGACGACGGGCCTTTCGATTCAAATCGTAGAGAAACGCGTCTGGTATGCTTTGTTTTTGTAGTTTCTGTCTGACCTTTTTGGGTATGTTCGCTGGTAGTGCCGATGCTGGGATGGTTGACGTCACCTCCAAGCTTGTTAACAAGCTCAACGTTGAGGCCCACATCCGCAGCTATGAGCTGGTGTCCTTTCTCTGCCATGTATATGGCTTCCACGATAATTGATCCGGCGTTGATATGCCGCAACGTGGCTTTCTTCTACAGTTTTGCGCACCCGCTCAGTGCGTGATGTCCTCCGTCCTCCTGTCCGCACAAGGGGCAGAGGTGAGTGTCGGACTTTTTGTACCGTTTCAGAAGCTTGCAGGTCGGAAGCAACCCATATCTGTACTGCAGCACGAGCTTCCTGAGGTGACTGGCCACAATTGTGCTGGTCATGAACAGGTGACTATAACGATGGTCAACTTTCTCAGCCATTCTCTCCCAACTTGCATGATACACTGTGTTGGTGTTTGATTGCCCCAGCTTGCACATGTTGCGGATGCGAGCCTTTAGGGACTCTTTCATGTTTGGTTCCGGCACAAGGATCGTGTTTGGTGGGTTGTTGTCCTCCGCACCCCCCATAGCAGCCATGACTGCGATAGACTCCGCTGCTTTACTGGTTGGCGCCTCCGCCTCGGTGTAGAGCCAGTACATGTCATGCCTGTTGTTGCTTGGATCTTTGTATTCGTTGAACGACGAATACAAAGATCCAAGCAACAACAGGCATGACATGTACTGGCTCTTCACCAACCAACGGTTGGTCACGCCGTCATCTTGGTCCACCCCTTTGGAGACGGCTACTGCCGTTGCATCGGCTATTTCGTTTCCAGCGATGCCAATGTGGCTTTCCACCTTCCAGAAGTGGACTGTGTATATAGAGTGTGTTGTACGGCTTACTATATCTTGAATCAGCGTGAGATGCTTGTGCTCCCGCATGTCTTGGGGCCGGGTCGTTGCCTTGCGCACTTGAAAGATCGATGCTAAGCTGTCCGTTGCTATGTGCAATTCGGTGTCTCCGGTGGTTTCGCAGTTTTTTAGCCCAATTTTTACCGCGACTCTAATCGCCGCCAGTTCCGCCGTGTTGATTGTATTGACGCACGCTGGTGCTCCTGGTTCACTCTCAAACCTGCAGTCGACCGCCACCGTCTGTTCTTGCTGTTGTTTACCCGGGTGTGCTGGAACGTGCACAGCCGCCCTGATCCCAGGAAATGCCTTGGAGTCTTTGTCAAGCACACTCCCGTCTGTGTAGATGAATTCCCGCCATTCATACCGGAGAGGGGGTGGTGTTGGGTGCAAGTCGATTAGGGCGTGCCTAGCTGCTCTCCGTGCCCTGGGTTGGGCACCTATCAGGGTGGGGTTCTGACGTGTTAGGTTGGCCAGACTTTGTGATCGAGGACCGTGTTTGGTGTCAGACGGTCGCTTGGTAAAGGTATTGCTGGCTCTATTGGTGAACTTATTGGAGTCAGCTCCCCGTGCGCCGGCCGCCTTTGGTGAGGAGTCGCATGCGGTTGGTGGCGCCGTCCACCACTCTGCGTATTCATCATGTATTTGTATACTTATCTTCTGTGTTGCGTCAGATATGTGCGAGGTAATTGCTCCCTCAACAGCGTTTCTAAAGCTCTCGCCAGTGAAACCTGGCTGAGCTCTTCCAGTACGGCAGGTGTTGCGCAAACCCCTCTATGTTGCCCACTGCCACGACATTGACGTTCCATTTCAGTCGTAATGATTGCGTTGGCTTCGTCATCGGGTTTGCTTCAAGCTGGAGTAGCCCGCGGGGGAGGGTGATGAGGTGTTTGCAACAGTTTGGATTGTCCCTTATCAGCCTCATGTATTTCTGAGTCATGACATCTTTAGAAAACGTTGGAAGTAGCAACAGTGTGAGTGTTGGTGCCGTAAAGCATGTGCCTCACAACTGAGGTAGGACAATTGGCCACGACACATAGGCCATGTCGGCCACATCAGATTGCAACAGGAAGTCCCGCCATGGCAGTGGCACTGCCGAGGGCGAGTGTCCTGTGGGAACACATACAACATCAGTGGGTGTAGGACGTATACAAAGCCGTCACTGACTTATATCCGGTGTCTCGGCGCTGATGTATACCCGATTGCTGGCAGCTGAATAGTCAACTCCCAACTGTTGAAGACGGTATCAACAGAATAAATCACCGGCAACCAATACCATGCTGGCCAGGCAAGAAACCAATTCCTTCAGCATCAGATCGTAAGCCATTGCACGCTAAAACACACAGTGGATCAGGCAAAGTTTCCACTGACATATGGACACGGTGCAGTGCAGCGCACACCACTTCCGGTGACTGGAACTCAAAAACTTGTGAGAAGCAGGGGCATCAATGCTTTGGTAAACCAACCAGGCCATGACCCAGCATCATTCCATCCATCGACATGCTCGCCGCATCGCTGAACTCGTATGAGTCATGCATGAATATGAAGCACTCATCTCGGACCAATTCTTCGGCCTAGCCGCGGTTGAGGCCTTTAGCGCTGTGGATCAGCCTTGCAATGTTGTCCACCAAGCTTGCAGGGCCTTGGACTGTAGCAGTGCTCTGGTCAGAAGCAGTACCCTGGTCTGTGGCAGTGCTTTGTGCTGCAGCAGTGCGCTGAGCTGAAGCAATGCCCTGAGATGAAGCAGTGCTTTGGTCTGAAGCAGTGCTGTCGTCTGAAGCAGTGCCTTGGTCTGAAGCAGTGCCCTTCACTGAAGCACATGTGGTGGGCTGCCCCCTGTTGAGCATCACCTTATCCATCGACACTCCCGGAGCGTCACTGTTCCTATAGAACGTCCACTCGGCGTGCGTGGCATTCAGAATGTCCAGCGTTCCGTGGCCAAACACGGCAGTCCGCACAGCACTAAAGTCTGGCTGGCCTTTGGACCAGCAGAAGCCTCCCAAGTGAGGCTGGACTGTTGGGCAGTTGCCTACAGGGCCGAAAATAGTGGGGTTCTTGGCCATTTTGGCCACCCAGGCTGTGGCGTTGTTGAAGGGGCTGGAGGCACACGCTGCAGCAGCAGCAGCAACAGCAACAGCAGCAGCAGGATATGCAGTGTGTTGAGTTTGCCTGCAGGGTCTCAAATCATTTTACACCGGGTGGGGTTAATGGCAATCTTGGCCACGTAGGCTGTGGCGGTGTTGAAGGGGCTGGAGGCACACGCTGCAAAGTAGCAGCAGCAGCAGCAGTAGCAGCAGCAGCAGCAGCAGCAGCAGCAGCAGCAGCAGCAGCAGCAGCAGCGGCGGCGGCAGCAGCAGCAGCAACAGCAGCATGATTGGCAGTAGCTGATTTTGCCTGCAGGGTCAAAGGTGGTGGGGTTGTTTGCCATCTTTGCGACCCAGGCTGCGGCATTGTTGAAGGGGCTGGAGGCACACGCTGCAAGGTAGCAGCAGCCTGCCGCTGAGCAGCAGCAATGTGGCAGTCTTTCTCAATGTGAGTACAGACAGCCATGTTGTCACCCAGCATGATTGGCGCGATGCATAATGTTGAATTGGAGGGCGGCGTGAAGCAGCTGCTTCATCCTCCAGGGTGCGGCTACCACTGCACGAATCCAGAGCTGGTTAATGGCAATGCGCATATGTGTCATGTGCATATGTGTCATTCACCAGTGCATATGTGTCATTCTCCTTGCCATGCTGGCGAAACCCAATTGCTGAGTTTGCACTCACCATCTTCGATGGTCGTTGTGTCAAGGGCGTCTTCTGGGCTGCCAGGCTTGCCCCCATTCCCAATGGTGACGTGAGTTGTGCCGCAACCCAGCAGACCAGAACAACTAGGCAACATCAGCTGCTGATAAACACTGCCAGACTGTCACAGTGTCACGCGGATGAAAGACACAGTGTGACACAGTAGCACTCACCGTCTTCAATGGTTGTTGTGTCAAGGGCGTCCTCCGGGCTGCCAGGCTTGCCCCCATTGCCGATGGTGATGTGAGCTGTGCCGCAACCACCAGGCAACATCAGCTGCTGATAAACACTGCCAGACCGTCACAGTGTCACACGGATGAAAGTCACAGTGTGAAGCAGTAGCACTCACCATCTTCAATGGTTGTTTGTGTCGAGGGCGTCCTCTGGGCTGCCAGGCTTCCCCCGTTGCCAATGGTGATGTGAGTTGCGCCACAACCCAGCAGACCAAAACAGCAGACCAAAACAACTAGGCACCATCAGCTGCTGATAAACACTGCCAGACTGTCACAGTGTCACACCGATGAAGGACACAGTTTGAAGCAGTAGAACTCACCATCTTCAATGGTTGTTGTGTCGAGGGCGTTATCTGCGCTGCCAGGCTTGCCCCCGTTGCCGATGGTGATGTAAGTTGCGCCGCAACCAGCAGACCAAAACAACTAGGCAACATCAGCTGCTGACGAACACTGCCAGACTGTCACAGTGTCACACGGATGAAAGACATAGTGTGAAGCAGCAGCACTCACCGCCTTCGATGGTTGTTGTGTCGAGGGCGTCCTCAGGGCTGCCAGACTTGCCCCCGTTGCCGATGGTGATGTAAGTTGCGCCGCAACCCAGCAGACCAAAACAACTAGGCAACATCAGCTGCTGATAAACACTGCCAGGCTGTCGCAGTATCACACGGATGAAAGTCACAGTATGAAACAGTAGCACTCACCGTCTTCGATGGTTGTTGTGTCGAGGGCGTCTTCTGGGCTGCCAGGCTTGCCCCCGTTGCCGATGGTGATGTGCACAATGCCGCAATCGTTCATCGTGTAGTTGTAGTTGGGGTACATGCGCTCATACCTGCAGACACAGCACAATGATAGACACGTGCGGTTTCACAATCAGGGATCACAGTGGATGGTTGAGACCATTGGGTTCATCGTGGGGTTGTAGTTGTGGTATGTGCGCTCATACATGCACAAGAGGAACCACACAGGAACACGAGTGTCGTCAATCAGCCTGTTAATGCCTGTCAGGTATGACTGAGCACATGCTGTGGTGTCGCAACATGCAACGTGAGCGGTTTGAGACGCTGCATAGGAGGAAGCCAACTCAAGCAGATGTGACTTGAATAGTTGCTGATCACACACTGAACCCAACATGCTGTCGTGTGCTAAACATTTGCCACAAGCTATCTACCATCTGAACAAAGATGTTCTCAAGCAGCTAAAGCAGCAGATACTCACGCGTGGGTGTGGCCGTTGAAGAAAAGGTCCACATCAGCAGATGGCACATGACTATGGTTTGCTGTCTACAAGCTGACTTCAACATGCTGTCATGTGCTTTGATATAATTACTTTTTCTTATTATTTTTGATCCTAAAGGAGGTACTCACGCATGCGTGTGGCCGTTGAAGAAGAGGTCCACGCCGTGCTGCAAAAGGTTGCAGAGGCGCAGCCGCAGGAGCAGCAGTAGCACAGCAGTCGATCAGCACAGGGTCATGTCGTTCACGGCGCCATCATTGTGGTGTGTTTTGTTTTGTAACGTTATCTGCACATGCATTGATTACAAGAAACAAAGCCATGAACCATGTGCTCAGCCTCACCTTGAACAGCAGGGGCTCATACCGTAACGGCGTTAGCGGCATGCACTCAGCGTCTTTGAAACTGCCCTCCCAAGAGGTGACCAGCCTAAGCTGTCACACATACAGCCAGCTAAGCATACCAAAACATGCACCGCAACAAACCTTGAGCATGGAACATCCTTGACGCTGGCTGGCTGGGTGGTCGCTCCTGCTGTCACTGTTGCTACTGCTTTTTTTTATGCGATTACGAAGATAATAGTCCGTACCTTGAACAGCAGCGGCTCGTATGTCAGCTGCATGCACTCTGCGGGCTTAAAGCTGCCCTCCCAAGAGGTGACCAACCTCAGTTGCCACACATACAGCCAGCTAAGCATACCAAAACATGCACCGCAACAAACCTTGAGCATGGAACATCCTTGCCAAGGAGCTTCGGAAGCTGGCTGGCTGGGTGGTCGCTGCTGCTGTCGCTGTTGCTAATGCTGCTTATTTCTGGTGATCACAATGATAATAGTTCTCACCTTGAACAGCAGCGGCTCGTATGTCAGCCGCATGCACTCAGCGTCTTTGAAACTGCCCTCCCAAGAGGTGACCAGCGGTGCGTGCATGTGCACGATCAGCCAAGGCGTAGCCTGCAAAGGAGCAGCAGCAGCAGCAGCAGCAGCAGACCATGCAATGTGTGCTTGTCAGTGCCGAGCAGTGCTGAGCCAGAAGCGGGACCAGCGGTGCGTGCATGTGCACGATCAGCCAAGGCGTGGCCTGCAAAGGAGCAGCAGCAGCAGCAGCAGCAGCAGACCGTGCAGTGTGCGCTTGTCAGTGCTGAGCAGTGCTGAGCCAGAAGCGGGACCAGTGGTGTGTGCATGTGCACGATCAGCCAAGGCGTGGCCTGCAAAGGAGCAGCAGCAGCAGCAGCAGACCGTGCAGTGTGCGCTTGTCAGTGCTGAGCAGTGCTGAGCCAGAAGCGGGACCAGTGGCGCGCGCATGTGCACGATCAGCCAAGACGTGGACAGCAACACATCCCAGGTTCACTGTGCTGCGCTGCACTGCACATGATATGTGCCCCACGTGCCAATGCAGGTGCACTGCAAATAATATGCGCCCCACGTGCCAATGCAGGTGCACTGCACGGCGGCAACATCACAGCCGCAACATCATTGCAGAGCAAGCAGCAGTGCGGAGTAAGAAGCAACGCAGGGCAAGGGGTCCTGATCGGCTTGATCTGCCCTCGGCTTGATCTGCCCTCATGACGTGTGCTGCACACACTTACTGTCCCAATTTTCAGGCTGGCACTTTGAAAATGCAATACCAATTGTGCAGATGCAACGCATCCCAGGTTCGCTGCGTTGCGCTGCACCACGATGTTTATATGCCCCAGGTGCCAATGTTTATATGCCCCAGGTGCCAATGTTTATATGCCCCAGGTGCCAATGTTTATATGCCCCAGGTGCCAATGCCCACCCCGTGCCATGCAAACACGCCGTACATAACATCATGGGTTCAGAATGACATTCATTTGTAAGACATTTCAGCCTCACCTTGCGGTTGACAGTTGCCAGGTCAGCAGCCAGCCACTTGTATGGCGCAGTGTCGCTGCCCAGGTGTCATACATGCACTGTAGTCAAGAGCATAGGCACAAACCTGCATTGTTTTCGAACAACGTAGCACACCCAGCCTCACCTTGCGGTTGACGGTTTCCAGGTCTGCAGCTAGCCACTTGTACTGCGCTGTGTCTGCGCCCCAGGTATCATAGGGGATGTAGTTGGACAGGAACACCTGGCAGCAGCAGCAGCAGCAGCAAATGAGAAAACATGTTGGGAAGCCTGTTTGCAACGCTGGTGTCAGGTGTGCAGCTGCATTGTGCAGGTAACAACCAAATAAAGAACATGCCGTTGTGGTATACAGCCAGCCTATGCACATGTTACCGCTGTTCTTCGGTAACACGATACATTCAACCGAACATTGGATCTATGTCGCACCATGTGTGCAATTCCCGGGATGTCAAAGGAGTAGTACATGTTGATCGGATCCTTCAGGGGCTGGCCATCAGCAGGCATTGCCAGGGGCTTGATGCGCGGCAGTCCAGGCAGCTGAGGTACGGGGAAGCGCGTGTTGTAGGCTGCAAAGACGGTTCCATCAGGCTGGAACTCCAGCTCATGGTCTGGTGAGAAAGGCGACAAACACAAGCAGAGAGCATGAGCAGTACAGCAGCGCAGTGCAGCAAGAAATGCATTCTGCGTCAGCATGTGCTCTAGCTGCTTAGTAAGAAGATATGTTAGGTAGTTGGTGGCTTGTTTCTTTGACTGGGTCATATGCAGTGACTGCTGGTCGATTATGAAGGCAAGCATGAAGGCAAGCATGATGCTTACACCGCGGCCGCCGCCGCCGTCGCAGCAGCAGCAGCAACAGCAGTTGCCGCCATCCACTTCCTAGCATCACTGATGTTTGCCCCTTCCCCTTTAATCATGCTCCCTGCCAGCTGCTGCAGCACACACATCACAGACTTACATACTAAGATTCCAACACGTCCAGGGTAGCCTTCTAGTCACTTTCCGGCATCACTGCCATGGGCACACTCCCTGCCAGCTGCTGCAGCATGTGGCCGTTCTGGTCCCAGGCCGCCTGGTAGCTCAGGTGGTACTTGCCATTGCACATTCAACTTAATCAAAAATTCCCAACTGCACTCTCTTACCAACGTTGCTGGCAGTGACCAGCTCCAGGCCAGCTGCGGCAGCACATGCCCCACACAATGCCTCCTAACACACTCAATACTTCAGTGATTGTGTAGTATACAGTAGGCAGGTTTACTCACTTCCTGGCATCACTGCCATCGGCACGCTTCCCGCTAGTTGCTGCAGCATGCGGCCGTTCTGGTCCCAGGCCGCCTGGTAGCTCAGGTGGTACTTGAGTCCCTTTGTCATCAGGTACTTGTATTCAGGGGCGTAGTAGGTGCCATTCGGGGTGTAGGTGTCAGCTGCAGGGATAAGGAACAAAACAGCATCACAGCACTGTTAGTAACACGATGTGTAGTGCATCAGTGGTAGCTCAAATGATACTTCAGGCCCTTCGTCATCAGGTATTTGTACTCGGGGGCGTAGTAGGTGCCATTTGGAGTGTAGGTGTCGGCTGCAGAAATCAAGGTAGCACGTGGAGAGCAGCACCGACAGTAACAACATATGTGTCAGTTCTGAGAGCTCAGATGGTACTGCAGCCCCTCGGATGTCAGATATTTGTACTTCGGGGCAAGTATCTAATGCAAGTATATATTTGTACTCTGGGTCACCGTTTGAAAAGCATGTTTAGATGCACTGTTGTTACTGAACAAAGTGGGTAGTTGATAGGCAGTATTGTAGTGGCTGCCACATGGACTGCGTCTTTATTAACGGGCGGTAACGGTAACGGTGGTAACAGCTTCTTCCTGTCACTTTATGCTGCCTTGCATGCGATGCACAAACCGTAGCACGGCCCGTCACACAATTAAAGGTTACCTTTACATGACTGAAGTACCTTTACATGACTGTAGTTCTGGGTTGAGGAAATTTTCATATATCAGGTGCAGCTCACCGTAGCTGACGTCGCCCATGTGGCACACAAACTTGGGCTTGCTGGCAACCATGTGCTCCACCTGCATGGCAGCAAACAACACAGGCAAGGCAAAATTGTTATCAGTAGAAGCCGTTCCAGTACAAGGCAGATGATCTTAGGCAACAACAAATGGCGCTTCAAGGCAGGTGACGCTGCTAAAAAGTAAAACAATAACCTCGGCATTCTCACCGTGGTGCTGGCGTTGTAGCTGTTGCCCAGGTCGCCCATGTAGCCGATACGGAAGGGGAACTGCGCCTTCCGAGGCAGCGTGGTGAAGTTGAGAGGGGCACTCCATGGTCCGTTAGGGGCAGCCGCCACTTGGTAGAAGTAGGTGGTGCCGGCTTCCAGGCCTGCAACAAGAGAGGAGGCAGTTCAAACCCAGGGTGCAAGAAGTTCGTCAAAATAGGCAGTGTGATGAAGTTGAGGGCGGCACTCCAAGGGCCGGATGGCGAGGCAGCCACCTGGTAATGATATGTGGTGCCAGCTTCCAGGCCTGCGGCAGTTCAAGTCCAGGATGCAGCATTTGATTTTTTGAGCTGGGCAGCGTGATGAAGTTGAGGGGGGCACTCTAAGGACCATCACGGGAGGCGGCAACCTGGTAGAAGTAGGTGGTGCCAGCTTCCAGGCCTGCAGCAAAGTTAAAATGGCAGTGTGAACCAGGATATAGTGTGTAGATAGCGAGGGGCAGTGTGGTGAAGTTGAGCGGGGCACCCCAAGGGCTGGATGGCGAGGCAGCCACCTGGTAGAAGTAGGTGGTGCCAACTTCCAGGACTGCAATGCGAGCGGCGGCAGTTCAAGCCCAGGGCGCAACTGTTTTTTATTGTCAAAAAAAGGCAGTGGTGAAGTTGAGGGCGGCACTCCAAGGGCCAGTAGGGGCAGCTGCCACTTAACATTGATATGTGGTGCCAGCTTCCAGGCCTGCGGCAAGAGAGGCGGCAGTTCAAACCCAGTATCCAAAACAGAGCTGTGCAGCATGGGGTTTGAAGCAGATCTGATACTTGTAGGGGCTGTGCCAACATCAAACAGAACAAAAATATGAACTTAATTGCTGCGGCAGCAGCGCTCACCCCCCAGCAGCACATGGTGGATGTGGCCAGGCACCCGCCGCGAGCAGCGCACACTAAAGCGCAGCAAAATTCCCACAAACAAGAGAAGAGATAACAGCAGCGCTCACCACTCAGCAGCACGTGGTGGATGCGGCCAGACACGTAGCCCTGAGCAGCAAACCTCAGAGCCAGGTGCCTCCCACGATGCTGTAAACGACAGCAGACCTTAACCTCAAGCCAATGTGAGTGACAAGAAAATTGTGAGCAGTACCGTACTGCGCGTGCAACACTCACCTCGCAGCAGCACGTGGTGAATGCGGCCTGACACGTAGCCCTGCGTGTAGGGTGATGCCACGTGATCGGCGGTCTCGTTGTAGCTGCAGGCAGCATAAACAAGGTGCAGCACAAGTTTGTGTGAGATGCAAATATCACATGTGACATGTCCGGGCATTCTGTGTGTAGGGTGATGCCACATGATCTGCGGTCTCATTGTAGCTGCGTGCAGCAGACGCAAGGTCACAGCAGAGTGCGTTGGGACGTGTGAATGCCACATGCCGCACGTATGCACATGCTTTCAACTTCCGCACAAAGGATATGGTGATGGGCCCATACTCGCGCTTTACCGCCAGCAACCATTGTCACAAGTCACAAGAAAAGCAAAGTGTCACCCGCAGCTGACAACCTGACGCTTTAAGCTGGTGCACACCCATGCAACTGTTGCACGTGCCTGCGTACATGCAGCGGCTGCAGTACCTGTTCTGCGGCGCGCACGCCAGGTGCTGTACGTATAAACCACGGCCTGTGGACAACCCACATGTGTGTGTTCACTCACTTGTCGTTCTGGATGTAGTCGAAGGTCATGTTGCTGACCTGGGTGCTCTTCGAGTTTTGTGCCTGTCTGCCTAAACTCTCCACCCCAAACATACAGCCACAAGATCAAGCCCTGTTCACAGCAGCTCAATCCACTCACTTGTTGTTTTGGATGTAGGCAAACGTCATGTTGCTGACTTGGGTGCTGTTCAAGTTGCGGGGGCTCTTTCCGTACTTCACAAAAGCCCTGACGCCCTTCAGTTTTGGCAGGTCTGCGTTAGTAACAGGGCTGGGTGACTGCTTGGGCAGGCCGGTGACAAAAGACACCAGCATGAGGCTTGGCTGCTTCCAGTAGGTCAGGTGGATCTGCTGCGGCAGTGGGTCGTTGTCCGGCTGGTTTGGCTGCGATTGCAAATACATTGAAAGCAAGCAGCAGCATGGTATTAGTTTGGGGCAGGCAGTGCATGCATGCAGCAGCAATGGATGCCTCCGCCTGATGGCTCGTTGGCGGCAGCAGGATTCAACAGAGAACAGCATTGTGAGTTCAGTAGCGTGGGCAGGCCAGTGACAAATGACACCAGCATCAGGCTTTGCTGCTTCCAGTAGGTCAGGTGGATCTGCTGCGGCAGCGGATCGTTGTCCGGCTAGTTTGGCTGCATCAGCAAAAAACAAGCAACCAAGCGGCAGCACGGGGTTGAATGGGGGGCAAGGTAGTCCACATCTGTGCCATGCGGCATGCTGGTATAACTGCAGCCAAATTGTGTCAGACAGCAGCAGTGCTGTGAGTGACGATTGACACCAGCGTCTGGCAGGGCATCCTCCAGTAGGTGGGGTGGATGTGCTGCGGCAGTAGCTGGTCATCTCGCTCGCTTGGATGCAGATAAGACGCAGCAGAGATACAGCAGCAGTACGTTGAGCGGGTAGGCGCGCTAGTTGAGGCAAGGGGTCGGCTGCATGTGTGGCGATGCGGCTGCCAGCCGCACGCGGCGTGTGTAGCATGTCACGCTGTGATAAGCACCAGCACCACGGTGCTTATCACCAGGCTGCTGCTGCTGCTGCTGCTGCTAAGCTGTGAGGCCCACCCACAGCAGCGCAGTCCAGGCAAATTTTTGCGTCTCTACCACTGGCACTGCCAGCTGGCAGCTGTTGCAGCAGTACCATACTGCCCACCTGCACAGGGCCGTATCACCGCCGCTGCTGTTGCTGCTGCTGCCGCTGCTGCTGCTCAGCAGCAGTGCTGCAGCTGCTGCTGCTGCTGCTGCCGCTGCCACTGCTGCTGCTGCTGCTGCTGCCGCTGCCGCTGCTGCTGCTGGGCAGCACTGCACAATCTCAGCGCAGCTGGTCTGTCAGTGTGCTGCAAGTTACACGGCTGCTGCAGCAGTACCCGTACCGCCCACCTGCACAGGGCCGTATCAGTGCAGCTGCTGCAGCCACTGCTGCTGCTGCCGCTGCTGCAGCTGCCTCTACCGCTGCTGCTGCTGCTGCTGCTGCTGCTGCTGCTGCTGCAAAGCAGCACTGCACATTGTCAGCGCAGCTGGTCTGTTAGTGTGCTGCAAGATACAAGGCTGCTGCAGCAGTATCCGTACTGCCCACCTGCACAGGGCCAAATCACTGCAGCTGCTGACGCTGCTGCTGCGGCTGCCGCTGCTGCTGCTGTTGCTGCTGGACAGCACTGACCAGTGTCAGCGCAGCTGGTGTTACTGCTGAGCAGTACCGTATTGCCCACCTGCACAGGTCCGTAGTTCGTCTCATCTGTCACTCCCGGCTCCGTCCTTGGTGGTCCGGAAGGGTCTACCAGCATATCAGCAGCAGCCAGGCGCCTGAGAAGCTTCAGGTTGGACGCTGCTGCTGAGCGCTGCTGCAGCAGGATACGGCTGGTACTGTCTGTGTGTTGCGCAGCAGCAATGCTGCAGCACAATGCTATGCACAGGAGCATGGTACAGAACTTCATCGTGGCGTTTGTGGTGTTCTGAGGAGCAGGGGCACCGGTGTTGCGACAGTGACTGCGTGTTCAGTGCAGCAGCAACAGCTATTTCGCAGCTGTGTGGCACCAGCCTCTGCGAGTGCCCCGCTCGCTATATAAATTACAAAATATATATTCCTGATCTTAACAGGATGCAGGTGGTCTAGTAACGGGGTGACTGAGGGTCGATTTGATCCGAATTTCACGGCCAGGTGCTCCTGCCTGCTGAGTTTCCCTCAGAGGATCGGCTGCTGTTGCAATAAGTATTAACACCGCGACCACTGAAGCTCTTAAAGCTGCTGCTCGTTTGCGATCTATGCTTAAAATAAGTGATGCCCTAGCTTACCCTTGCATTTGGTAAGAGTAACACTTCACGGGATCGGGCCTTGCAACAGGTGATATTAAGCAAACGTCAGATAAAAAGCTTACCGTGATCAAACTAAATGTTTGTCTGTGTCTGAACCGCCTTGCCCACTCTCCTTCAATGAGTTCGCCGGTGGAATGTGCACAGGGCGAATCATTTCTGCGCACAGAGTAATGATAATATTTTAAAGTTGAATATTTGAGAAACTATGTCAGCGGTGCTGTCCTCGCCGATTTCGCGATGCAAACAAATCAGTTTGCAGTGGGGCAGCTGCGTGGAGAAGTCACACCATCACAGCTTGCTGCCGACGCGGTTGACCTTGCCGCGATACAGCTGAAACGTTTTTTGCAACTCTTAAGCTACTATAATTCTCACCGCTGACCGGAAAGCCGAACTTATATAAAGGAAGTTGCCGGTTGCCAATGATTCACGAACTTCTAGCAGAAGTCTGCCGTTGGTCGGAAGCACGTCTTGCAAGTGAACTGCAGCCGGTAACACACCTCATACCCTTATAAGAACAAATACGCTGCTTCCATGACCTATATGTTCTGCTTCTTGCCAATGCCGGCCCATCATGGGCCAGATTGCTGCCTTGTAGATGCTGCTGCATTCAAAACATGGCCCCCAATCCAGCCACAGCCATGATTGGTCCAGGATGCACAATATGCTGCCATTTGCATATGCAGGGGCCAGCTGCCAACGCCTCCCCACGGCACATGAAGATCTGGACAGACATGTCACCAGCAGCGGCGGACATGCCGCGGCTACTTCTCGCTCCCACTCTTGCCCTTGGTGGCTGCCGCTGCAGCAGCAGCGCCCACGCTGGTTGCTGCCTCGCTGACTGATGCTGCTGCTTTGTTGATGAACACGACCAGGGCTTGAAGCGGCTGCCGCCCACCGCAGAAGCCATCACTGTGTTACTTGTGACAGACAGTATGCTGCAGCACTGCACACACTCACACACCAGCATGAACTTGGGGCGCGGGGCTGATGGCGTTGATGCTATGGCTTGATGGGTAACGTGATGATCATGACCAGCTCGAGCCAGTACTGCCCGGGTGCTGCACAGAACCCAACCACATGGTGCAGCTGCAGTGCTACTTCTCGGCCTTGCCCTTGGTGGCTGCCGCTGCAGCAGCAGCACCAACAAGACATGTCCTGCTGACCCTATGCAGCAGCATTGCAAACCTACAGCAGAACTGCTGCTGCTGCAGCACTGCAGCACATGCAGCAGCGCTTCAACAATGTTGCTGCACAGGATGCAGCTACTTTTCGTTCCCAGTCGTGCCCTTGGTGGCTGCCGCTGCAGCAGCAGCTCCCACGCTGGTTGCTGCCTCGCTGACTGATGCTGCTGCCTTGTTCAGCAGGGCTTTAGCCTGGCTGAAGCCGCCCTTAAACCCTGCTGACACATTGCCGGTGAAGTTCTGCACTGGGGCCTGCAGCAGCAGCAGCGGCGGCAGCAGCAGCAGCAGCAGCAGCAGCAATAATCAGGGCTTTAGCCTGGCTGAAGCCGCCCTTGAACCCTGCTGACACGTTGCCAGTGAAGTTCTGCACGGGAGCCTACAGCAGCAGCAGCAGCAGCGGCAGCAGAAACAAGCAGGTTTCAGCTTGGTCAAAGCCGCCCTTAAACCCTGCTGACACATTGCCAGTGTTCTAAACAGGGGCCTCCAGCAGCAGCAGCAGCAGCAGCGGCATCAGCAGGCACAGCAGCAGCAGCAGCAGCAGCAAGGGCAGCAGCAGGAGGCAGCAGCATACAAGCGTGTTGGGGGGTGTGCTGGCTGGCCCGTCACTGCCCAACAACCCACCAACCGCCGTACACATGCACCCTCCCACCTGCAAGTTTAATAGGACCCTACACCAAAACAACATAACACAACCTTACGCCCCGTTCCCTAAACCTTCAACCCACCTGCACGCTTGTAACAACGCCTTCGAAGAACTCTGCCACACTCTGCCCTCCACGTGGAGTGCACTGAGGTGGTAGTGCTTGGCCATCTGATCGCGCAATGTCTGGTTCTTGCTGACCAACCTTAAACACCCTAGAACCCTCACACATTGAACCCACCTGCACGCTGGTCACAACACCTTCGAAGAACTCGGCGACCTTCTGCCCTGCGCTCAGGTGGTAGTGCTTGTCCAGGGCTCGGTGCAACGCAGCCAGCTGCCGCTCATCTGCGGTGCGCCCTGGGACGTGCACCTGCATGGCAAAAAGTACACAGCATTCCACATTCTTTGGGATCTTTGACAGCAATTTTGTGTGTGCTGCGAGCAAGGAGCACCACTATCTACTGGCAGCTGCCCGCCTCTCTTATCCCAATACACCCTGCAACCAAACCCTGAAGCCCTGAAGCGTCCCATGCCACGCAACCTTCATCACACCGCTCACCAGCAGCAGCACCTGCCACTCCGCCACACCACTCCTGCCACTCCGCCCCGGCCTGTCCCCTGCCAGTCGCACCACTTCCTCTGCTAGCAGCCCCATCCTCTCAGTCACCTAAGCCCATAAATTGCCCACAGCCACTAGTATAACACCAAACCGTATGGGATGGCAGCCTTCACCACACCACTCACCAGCTGGTGAGCAGCAGCGCCTGCCACTCTGCCACACTGAAGCCCCCAGGCCTGTCACGCGCCAGCTTGATAACTTCCTCCGCTGCCAGCCCCACCGCTTTCTATAAAACAACCTAAGCCCATTTTTTTCCCAACAGCGACCAAACCCCAGACTATATAATTACAGGGATTTTGCAGCTCCTGCTCACCAGCAGCAGTGCCTGCCACTCCGCCACGCTGAACCGCCCTGGGCGATCGCCAGCCAGCCTGACAACCTCCTCCGCTGGTAGCCCCACAAGCGTGTAGTACTGCTTGGCGCGGTCATACGCCCTTGACACTTCAGCAGCACCGCCTGCGGCAGACCAGGATACATATGCAAGGGTTGTGAACCACACCGCGCTTTGAAAGAGCAGCTGGCAGCCCTATTAGCGTGTAGTACTGCTTGGCCCTGTCATACGCGCTTGAGACTTCAGCAGCACCGCATGCGGGAACAAGGATACATATGCAAGGATTGTGAAGCACATTGCGCTGTGAAGGAGCAGCTGGCAGCCCTATTAGCGTGTAGTACTGATTGGCCCTGTCATATGCACGAGACGCCTCTGCAGCACCACCTGCAGAGAAAACCAGAACACAGGGAAAGAACCAGGAAAGAAAAGCCCGACTCAAGTGTGCTGTTTAGTCAGGAGCACACGAAAAAGTAATGATAGACAGCCGCTGGTGCACGTGCGATGCATGGTGTGGTTGAGGGCATATGGCGTGCTCATCAGTATCTGCCAGTGCTGCTTGACCCGCACCTGCCGATGCTGGCTTGGCTTGCATAGGGCATTGTGTACACACTGAACCCTGACGCTTAGAACACAAACCAAAACTATCAACCATTGTGTTGCAGCCCCAAACCGCACCTGCTGGTGAGGGCGAGCTGTTGGTGCCTGGCAGCAGCGCCCCTGGCCCACACAGGTGGCCCTGCAGCAGCAGCAGCAGCAGCAGCAGCAGCAGTGATTGTGGAAAACATCGTGGCAGGGTGGAGACAGCTTGCCAAGTGACATAACATGTGACATGATTTTCAGTAATCATGTATGTCTCAGTTTGATGCTGATTACCATTCCTAATGTTATTTTCACAATACTACTGAATCTAACATACCCATTACTACTATAATTAATTATTATTAGATTTATTATTATTATCATTATTATTATTTCTCACCTGCAGCAGCGCCAGGCTGCGTATCATGCGCTCCACGCCCATCGCGTTCATCTCCCCAATGTCCTCCAGCACCCACATCAGGTACCGCGCAGCTGCAGCAGGGAGTAAAGAAGGAGGTCAACAGCAGCAGCAGCAGCAGCAGCAGCAGCAGCAGCAGTCAGTGGTCGGCAGTGAGCAACCTCGGGGGGTGTCCTCCAGCACCCACATCAGGTAGCGCGCAGCTGCGGCAGGAAAACACGAGAACATCGACAGCAGCAGCAGCAGCAGCAGCAGCAGCAGCAGCAGCAGCAGCAGCAGCACAGCAGCAGTCGGTTATCTGCAGTGAGTGAGCTCGCAGTTGCAGATCCCCTCCAGCACCCAAATCAGGTAGCGCACAGCTGCAGCAGGGAGTAAATAAAGGAGTAAACAGCAGCAGCAGCAGCAGCAGCAGCAGCAGCAGCAGCAGTCAGTGGTGGGCAGAGAGTAATCTGGCAGGCATCCGGTCGGCATCCTCCAGCATACACAGAGTGCAGAGAAAATACCATAACCTTGAAAGCAGCAGAAGCAGCAGCAGGTGCTTGGGGGACGATTGATAGCAACATATTCATCACCACTGTGAAGATTTATCACTCGTCTCACCAGCTCCTGGTATTGGCCCGAACACGTAGTTCATCTTGCAGCTGCTCAAGTGGGGTGCCAGCTCACCTGCACAACACTGATACATCTGAAACTACCGCCGCAAGGCTCACCTGCGCCAGGTATGGGCCCGAACACGTAGTTCATCTTGCTGCTGCTCAGGTGGGGAGCCAGGTCCTCCGCTGCACGCGCTGCCAGGCGCGCCAAGCCGCCGATTGAAGGGTGCGCCTGCAGCAGAAACAGCAAGCAGCAGGCAGCATGCCGCTAACAGCAGTCATGATGAAAATGAATGTTGTGATTACATATTGTAAGGCGAGAGACCAGACGGCATACACCAAACAACAGCAGCTGGTGCTAATGATGCTATGTTGGTGGGTGCGGCAACAGGTCCTCCGCCGCGTGCGCTGTCAGGCGCGCCAACCCGCCATTTGAAGGGGGCTCCAGCAGCATAACCAGCACACAACAGGCAGAATGCAGCAAAAATGGTGATGACGAAGAGAGACTTACCTCTGAAACATCCCAAGGCGAAAGAGCAGCAATCAGCTGTTGCTGAAAGGGCTAGCATTGAGGTGTGCAAAGCAAGGTTTGCCGCCACATACACTGCCAAGCGTGCCAATCCGCCAATTTGCTGCGCCCAGCCGCCGACTCTTTAGATTCAAGGTACTAAGAGTGATCACAATCCAGGATTAAGCACCTCCATGACGCATCGAGGCGTACGGTTGGCACATGATCTACACGTCGGTGAAAAAGATCAATCGACGACATGGATTGCACACGTCCATGACGCGTTATCCCCCTCGCAGATGTGGCCGGCGGCATCGGGGCGAATAACTGGCGCACAATCCTGATCAATTTCAAGTCAGTGTAAAAAATGTAATCACTAACCATGATTACGCACCTCCATGACGTCATCCTCTTCACAGATGTGGCTCACAGCACTCAGCGCATACAGCTGGTAAACAACCATCGTCTTTTACGGGTGTTGCAAGAGTCATCACCGACATGGGTTACGCACCTCCATGACGTCATCCTCCTCGCAGATGTGGCTGACAGCACTCAGCGCATACAGCTGCCGGGCAGCCACTTAAAATTTGTAAGCCGGTGTAAAAAGAGTAATCATCGACATGGACTATGCACCTCCATGCCGGCATTCTCCTCGAAGATGTGGCTCACAACACTCAGCGCGTACAGCTGGGGCAGCCACTTCGTTTTTTGTAAGCTGGTGTAAATGGGTATCACTGACATGGATTACGCACCTCCATGACGTCATCCTCCTCACAAATGTGGCTGACAGCACTCAGCGCATACAGCTGCCGCGCAGCCACTTAAAATTTGTAAGCCGGTGTAAAAAGAGTAATCATCGACATGGATTACGCACCTCCATGCCGGCATTCTCCTCAAAGATGTGGCTCACAACACTCAGCGCGTACAGCTGGGGCAGCCACTTCGTTTTTTGTAAGCTGGTGTAAATGGGTATCACTGACATGGATTACGCACCTCCATGACGTCATCCTCCTCACAAATGTGGCTGACAGCACTCAGCGCATACAGCTGCCGCGCAGCCATCAGCAGCAGGTCCAGCCTCAGGGCCCGGCTGCAGGCACCAGCAAAGCTGCGGTACCTGTGAGTAATGCAGCAGCAGCAGCAGCAGCAGTAGCAGCAGCAGCAGTAGCAGCAGCAGCAGCAGCAGCAGCAGCAGCAGCAGCAGCAGCGACAGCGACAGCAGCAGCAGCAGCAGCAGCAGGAGTAGAAGTGTCAGCAGCAGGTCAAGCCGCAATGCTCGACTGCAGGCCCTTGCAAAGCTGCGGTACCTGCAGCAGCAGGTTGCAGCACATGATTCTGTCCAGGTGAAAGTTCAGACTGCCAACAAGCCAACAAGTACGCGACTGATAAAAGTTAATCGAGTGAAAGCAAACAAGCTTAGTCAATGCTGGCTGCCTGGCTGGTGCTCACCTATCTGCGAGCTGCTGCAGCACTCCAGCAACAGCAGCAGCCTCCTCAGCAGCAGCAGCAGCACCACGCGCCGAGCCGCCGCCAGCCCTGCTGCTGCTGCTGCTTCCAGGCGAGCCCCCTGCTGCTGCTGTGTGTTTGCTGCGGCCTGCTGCTGCTGCTTTGCGGCGGCCGAGCCAGCTGCCTGCTGCCAGCTGGCCACCTGGATGCAGAAGAACATGCAAACAAAAATAGGAGAATAAATCGAAATCAAGCATCCATTTTGAGTGCCATCAAACACTGACAAGACAAGTGGCTAGTGCCAGCTGCCTGCTGCCACCTGGCCACCTGCAGCATAGCGATGCACACGGCAAGACAAAGGCACTAGTTCAAGTGATGGCTACCTGCAGCGCATAGCATGAACAGGCAACATCTGCATGCAGCACATATACAGGCAGTTGGGCCTGTGCAAACGGGCCTTGCTATCTAGCAAGAACAAGTAACACAAAGCCTGTACCCTTGGGCAGGCAAGGTTACGCACCTGCAGCAGCAGCTGCCATGCTTCTCAGGCAGTCAGCAACCCAGTCGCAGCTTTCAGCTAGGGCCGCCAGCTGCACTAGCGCAGCGGGCCTGCTGCCCACCAGCAGCTGGTTAGGGCCAAAACCTCAGCAAGGTGCAACAAGCATAAACCATCAACAAGTAAACCCTGATCCTCACCTGCTGCTGCCGCCGCCATGCTTCTCAGGCAGTCTGCCACCCAGTCGCAGGATTCTGCTAGGGCTGCCAACTGCACCAGCCCAGCGGGCCTGCTGCCCACCAGCAGCTGGTCAGGGCCCCCTGGCCGCTCCCTTAGGGTGAACAGAAGAGCCTCCTCGGCTGATGCCTCGCCCTCAAGACCAAAACCCCGGACCTGCAGTGAAAGGTTGAAGTAAAGGAGTTCAGGGTATGAGACAACATAGATTGTTAGGGGTCTGCCTATGTTGAAGGGGTTTTCAGGCCGCTCTCGCAGAGTGAACAGCAGTGCCTCTTCTGCTGATGCCTCGCCCGCTGATGCCTCGCCCTCGAGCCCAAAACCCCCGACCTGCAAAGACAAGACGTGCAACACAGGATGACAAGATGGAAAAAAATGAATTCAGGTACGTAAGCGCTTCCAAGAACGAGAGTTGTGACAAGGGCTCCAGTGGCCACGCCTGCAGCCTGAAAAGCAGCTCTTCTTTTGCTGATGCCTCGCCCTCAAGCCCCAAACCCCGGACCTGCAGAGGAGCAAGGACCAGCAGGGGCACGATGCAATTATAACGTTGGGGAAGAAACAGCAAAAGGGGTTTGAGCGTGCCAGATAGGCTGGCAGGCCTGCTGCCCACCAGCAGCTGGTCAGGGCCCCCGGGGCGCTCTCTTAGCGTGAAAAGAATTGCCTCCTCTGCTGATGCCTCGCCCTCGATCCCAAAACCCCGGACCTGCAAGGCCACGATGCGCAATACAGGACGTCAGAATGGAAGAAATAAATCCAAGCATGTAAGCGCTTCCAAGAACGAGAGTTGTGAAAAAGGCCCCAGCGGCCACGTCCACAGCTTGCAAAGCAGCGGTTCTTTTGCTGATGGCTCGCCCTCGAGCCCAAAACCCCGGACCTGCAGAGGAACAAGGATAAGCAGTGGCACAATGTGGTTGTAATGCGACACAAAAACATGAAAGTTGCGTTTGAAGTGTGCCACATAGGCGGGTGGGCCTGCTGCCCACCAGCAGCTGGTCAGGGCCCCTGGGGCGCTCCCTCAGCGTGAACAGCAGTGCTTCTTCTGCTGATGCCTCGCCCTCCTCAGCGCACCTGGCTGGCTGTGAAATGAATGGAGGCGAGGGCTCCACATTCCAACCTTATTTCTAAGCCATACATGCTTTACATGTGCAGCTGTTGCACATGGCTGCTCAACGCACCTTGAGCTGTGGTCGGAAGAAGCCAGGCACCAGGTAAGGCTTCTCTGCAGCAGCAGCAGCAGCAGCAGCAAGCAGGTCGCATACCTATATATGAAAGCAGGGAGTGCGAAGTTGTTGATTCTATTCTTTTTGTGCATGAGCAGCAAGCATCATCAACAATGCCACCCTTTCTGTTGACATCTGTTTCAACAATTTGTATCTGCATTGCAGTGTGTACTAGTTGTGCAAGCCGCACCTGCCGATTTCAGCGCAGCCTGAAAGCCGCTGCAGTCAAACCCGCGAGCGTGCGACCAGCAGCCAAACCCTAAACCGCTGCCACTGTCCCCGTAGCCGCCAGCAGCAGGCGGCACATAAAACGCAACAGGGTCTTCATGAGGCAGCAGCAATGCATCTGGCTCTGTTGCCATGAGCAGTGACAGCTGCGGCAGTAGAGCAAGGCGGCCCGCTTTGGTGCCTGCGGCGGCAGCAGCAGCAGCAACAGCAGCAGGGTTTTAGGGCTGAGGGGATTCGGTTTCAGGAATGTGGGTCTGGATCCTCATGTGGTAGCAGCAGTGCATCTGGCTCTGTTGCCATGAGCAGTGATAGCTGCGGCAGTAGAGCGAGACGGCCTGCCTTGGTGCCTGCAGCAGCAGCAGCAGCGGCAGCAGCAGCAGCAGCAGCAGCAGCTGCAGGGTTGATAAGGCTCAGGGGTTAAGTTGTTGAAGGTTCCCTGGCTCTGTTGCCATGAGCAGTGACAGCTGCGGCAGTAGAGCGAGACGCCCTGCCTTGGTGCCTGCAGCAGCAGCAGCAGCAGCAGCAGCAGCAGCAGGGTTGATAAGGCTCAGGGGTTAAGTTGTTGAAGGTTTCCTGGCTCTGTTGCCAAGAGCAGTGACAGCTGCGGCAGTAGAGCGAGACGCCCTGCATTGGTGCCTGCAGCAGCAGCAGCAGCAGCAGCAGCAGCAGCAGCAGCAGCAGCAGCAGCAGGGTTGATAAGGCTCAGGGGTTAAGTTGTTGAAGGTTTCCTGGCTCTGTTGCCAAGAGCAGTGACAGCTGCGGCAGTTGAGCGAGACGCCCTGCCTTGGTGCCTGCGGCAGCAGCAGCAGCAGCAGCAGCAGCAGCAGCAGCAGCAGCAGCAGCAGCAGCAGCAGCAGGGTTCAGGAATCAGGAGTCAACAGGCCTTGTGCAGCTGCAGCAATGTAGAAATGCAGAAATGCGTGTCTGGCGCGGCTGATGTGAGGCGATCAGCATGTGGCAGCAGCAACATAATACAATTCAATACATCTCAGGACCAAAACCTGCCTCATGCACTAGCCCAGCGAGCCGCTACTCCGCTCATGAGGGTGATAGTACTTGTACCCAGTCTTTGCTTTGTTGGTTGGGCGGTCGAAACCACCCGCACAAGTCCAGCAGTGTTGTGCTCGCAACTTAAACTGCTGGTAGTTACATGACTGCTGGTAGTTACATGACACAACACAAGCTGCAGGCATCACGCGAAGCTGCTGACTTGACGATACTCCAGTAAAGCTGCCATTCAAGCTGTTGGTTTGCTTGTGAGTCTCACCTGCCAGGCAGGCTGCTGCTTGTGCTGTCATCGCCTCCAGCACTTGGCTCAGGATGGCATCCAGCACACCTGCACATTGCACAGACATGGGCAAAGCAGGGATCAAAGGCGGAGTGAAGGTAAGACTTGTGCTGTCATCGCCTCCAGCACTTTGGCTCGTTATGGCGCCCAGCACGCCTGCACACACAGATACATGCGCTCACATTGAAGAAAACATCTGCAAACCCCATCCCCACCCCCAAAAAACACTAGGCATAGCCTAGGCATAGCAGACAGCGCGCACGTGAGATAATTGCAGCAGCAGCCACACGGCATGACCCGAAGGCACCCCATAACCAGCAGCACTTGCACATATCACCCTAAAGCCAAACCTCTGAAAATCAGAACACCAGGGTAAATGCACACACCTGAAAGTGTGCCAGCAGCAGTGACAGGCATGGCAGGCCGCCAAGCCATGACTTCCTGCAGCACCTGCACTGCAAACCCTGCTAAGCCCTAGAAATCCAAAACGCACAGGAAGCTACAACCCTAAAAGAAGCCTAAAGGAAGCCTGAGGACACGTAAAGGAGGCCTGAACAAAGGAAGCCCGAAGCGAGCCTAAACATGGCAAAAACTCGCACCTGACAGTGTGCCAGCAGCAGTGACAGGCATGGCAGGCAGCCAAGCCATGACCTCTTGCAGCACCTGCACTGCAAACCCTGCTAACCTCTAAAACTCTGAATTGCACATGAAGCCAAAACCATAAAAGAAGCCTGAAGGAACACTAAGGATGTTTATAGGAAGCCTGAACGAAAGAAAGACCAAGGGAAGCCTAAACATCACAAAAACACGCACCTGACAGTGTTGCAGCAGCAGTGACAGGCATGGCAGGCAGCCAAGCCATAACCTCCTGCAGCACCTGCACTGCAAACGATGCAGCAGCAACAACACAGCGCGGCGGCTGCGGCAGCGCTGCTGCTGCTGCTGCACCTGCTGCTGCTGCTGCTGGGCGATGGGCGACTGCAGCTTCGCTGCTGCCAGCAGCAGCAGCAGCGGCAGTGCTGCTGCTGCTGAGGAGGCCTGTGGTGCCTGCTGCTTGCTGGGGCCTGAATGCTTCTGGATCTTCCAGGGCAGCAGTGCACCTGCAGCGAAGCAAAACACATACACTTGAGGATCAGTATATGTACAACAAAAGATGATTGCCACAACAATACTTGCGGCCTCAAAGCCTCTGGGTCTTCTAGGTCCACGCAGCTGCCACTCAGGGTCCTGAAACCTGCGGCAAGAACCCTTCCACAACCCACTCCTCCACACTCTACAACAAACCAGGTACCAGCTGAACCCCCAACCCTAAACCATGAAACAAAACCTGAACCACTCACCTGCCGCGTAGGTCGACCCAAACCTGAGGCAGAAACCCTTCCACAACCCACTCCTCGACACTCTGCCGCAGCCAATCACCTCCTCAAACCCTGAACCCCAGCAATAGAGCATAACCCCTGAACCACAGCAACATAGCATAAACCCTGAACCCCACCAAAAGAGCACCAACCCGGAACCACCCACCTGCCACGTAGGTCCACCCACACTTGTGGCAGAAACCCTTCCACAACCCAGGCCTCCACACTCTGCCGCAGCCAATCACCTCCTCAAACCCTGAACCCCAGCAATTTAGCTTAAACCTTGAACCCCACCAATAGAGCACCAACCCGGAATCACGCACCTGCCGCGCAAGTCCACCCAAACCTGAGGCAAGAACCCTTCAACAACCCACTCCTCCACACTCTGCCGCAGCCAAGTGCTGTTTAGCCGAGGATCTGAAAGCACTAAACCCTGCTGTGCCTCGGCCTGCTGATGCTGAACCCCAAACCCTGAGCCGCCGGCTGCTGCTGCTCCTGCTGCCGGCTTCTGCTGCTGCTGCTGCTGCTGGGGCGGCGGCGGCAGGGCGAGGAGTGACGCGTCGGAAATGACGATCAGTGCGTCAGATACGAAATTACTGACGGCTAAAAAGACAGCTGGCGTGAGGTAGGGACCTCCTGCAGAACCGCTGCCTAAACCGCGCTTGACCAGCGCAGCATAAGTAACAGACTCCTTGCCAGGCCCTACAGATAGCACACCAGCAGCAGCAGCAGCGCCGCCGCCGCCGCCGCTGCCAGCACCGCCGCCACTCGTCAAGCCACCTCCAGCAGCAGCAGCAGCAGCACTTGCGGCACCAGGGCCAGCTGTCAGTGCCGGCACCAGCTCTGCAGCTGTCAGTTCAAAACTGAAGCTCAACTTTGAACCCTGACCAGATCCGCCAAAAACCCCTGCAGGGTTCAGCGCGCCAGATGCACCAGGACTGAACCCTTGCATCCCAGGGACACTGCTACCGCTGCTGCCAGCAGCAGCAGCAGCAGGGCCTCCCATGCCCAGTGCGCTGCTGCTGCTGGTGCTGCTGAATGAGGACAGAACTTGGCTAGCTGCCAGGCTAGTACTGCTGGTTGCTTGCAGCAGCTGGCCTCTCGCTTTCTCTCCCAGCTCGGCAAAATCAGCCAGCCAGCCGCCTTGCCTGCAGTCCAAAACAAAAGTAAGGTGACAGTACAAGCAGCGGTACAGTCAGCCGTATAACAGCTGGTGCTGCTGGTTGCTTGCAGCAGCTGGCCTCTTGCTTTCTCTCCCAGCTCAGCAAAGTCAGACAGCCAGCCGCCTTGCCTGCAATACAATCGGCAGTACAGTTGGCAGTTCATTCAGCAGTACAGTTGGCGGTGCAGTTGGCAGTACAATCACCTGGCCTGGAGCTTTCTCCCAGATCTGCAAAATCTGCCAGCCAGCCGCCTTGCCTGCAGTAAAAGTGGCAGTACAAATGGCAGTACAATCGACAGTGAAATTGGCAGTACAATTGGCAATAGAGCTTTCTCTCCAAGCTCAGCGAAATCTGCCAACCAGCCGCCTTGCCTGCAGTAAAAGTGGCAGTACAAATGGCAGTACATTCAGCAGTGCGATCGGCAGTACAGTCAGAGTACAGTCAGCGACCCCCGTGCTTTCTCTCCCAGCTCAGCAGAATGTGCCAGCCAGCCGCCTTGCCTGCAGTATCACAGTATTAAAATCGGCAGTACATTCGGCAGTAATCTTGACAGTACAGTTGGCAGTACAGTCATCTGGCCTGGAGCTTTCTCTCCCAGCTCTGCCAGCCAGCCGCCTTGCCTGCAGGACGATCTGCAGTACAGTCAGCAGTACGGTCAGCAGTACATTTGGCAGTACAGTCAGCAGTACGGTCAGCCGTACATTTGGCAGTACAGTCAGCAGTACATGCACATAAGCACCACAAAGCATGACGAAGAAATACTTCTCTGCTGATAACTGGCACCAACCTTGCACCCCCGCTGCGCGACGCACCAGCAGCAGCAGCAGCAGCAGCAGCGGCACTGCCGCTGCTCAGCGATGCTCTCAGCAGCTCCCTCAGCAGCAGCAGGGGTGGCAGATGCCCACAAGACCACAAAGCGCAACACAAACCACGCAGTACTTACAGCATTATAAACCCACCTGGCACTCGCATTCTGCGCCGCAGCAGCAGCACTGTTGCCGCTGAGTGAAGCTCTCAACAGCTCAGCTAGCAGCAGTAGCAGATCACAAGAAGACAAAAAGTGCAACAAAAAAAATAGAATAAGTTGAACCCACCTTGCACCCCCACTTTGCGGAGCAGCAGCAGCACTGCCGCTGCTCAGCGATGCACGCAGCAGCTCCGCCAGCAGCAGCAGCGCTTCCTCCTGAATCTCATTCCACACATGCCCGTACTGAACCCTAAGGTACTCCACAGGATCTTTGGTCTCCAAAACCCCAGATCCAGGCACCGCCCCTAAACCCCCGGCGGCCGCGCCCGCTAAACCGCCGGGCGCCCCCGCAAGCGCCAGCAGGTTTCCAGAGGAGTTGATCATGCGGTTTAGGCCGCCGCCTAAACCTCCGATGAAGCTCCCAGCAGCAGCAGAGCTTGCAGGCAGAAGTTCACTGTGCACTCCGATGCTGCTGCTGCTGCCAGCAGCAGCAGCAGCATACTCGGCTGCAAGGTTGCTGCTGCTGCCGCCGGCAGCAGCTAACAAGCTTGTGCCTCCGCCACCCTGCTGCTGCAACTGTTGCTTCAGCAATTTCAAGCCGCCGGCCGCCGGCGGCTGCACACTCCCTGCTGCTGCTGCTGCTGCTGCTGGTTTGCTTAGGCGGCTCTTCCTTGGATCTCTGCTGCTGCCGCTGCTGCTGCTGCTGCTGGCTTCTGCGATGTCGTGCAGCAACCCTCCTAGGTTTGAGAGTGCTCTCAGGCAGGCATCAAAAACTGCAGATAATAGCCGCTGCGCTGACAGCTGCACAGACTGCTGCACCGCCCAGCTCTGCTTGCTGCTGCTGCTGCCGATGCTGCCGGCTGCTGTGGCTGGGTGTGTGAGCGGAGCAGCAACACATACAGCATGACATGTGTGTCAATTTGTTGAGCACTGTATGACTTGCATGGGACGCATGTGGCACATAACACTAACGGCGACTTTCCCTGCAAACTAACACGTGTTTCAACATGGTTTGGCGGCAGCAGACAAAGTTTGAAGGGGCATCAAGCAGCAGCTGCTCGTGTATCCCATGTGCATAAACCATACCTGTGTGTGCGGCATCATCACTGCCCGCCCGGACCAGCCCTTGCCAGCAGCGCCACAGGCGGAGCATCCAACAGCCGCAGCCAGTCAGCACACACAAATCATAATAAACCCTACCTGTGCCGAAGGCCTGTGTGTGTGGCATCATCACTGCACGCCCGGACCAGCCTTGCTAGGCAGGCCGAGCAGCAGAGCATTGAACGAACAGTGGCAGGCAGACGACAAACACACAAAAAAAAACCCAACACCCCAACATCCACTTTTGCCGAAGGCATGTGTGTGTGGCATCACAACCGCATCGCCAGAGCAGCCTTTGCCAGTGAGGAACATGAACGTGCCTGAAAGTGTTTGTAAGTCACAGACAGCCAGTCAGCACACACTCAACAAAGACAGGCCCACCTGTGCCAAAGGCGTGTGCGTGTGTGTGGCATCATCACTGCCCGCCCTGACTAGCCGTTGCCAGACAAGCTACAGGTGCAGAGCATTTAGAAACAGTGGTAACCAGTCACCACACAGTTATGGCTTTACATAAACCCCTACCTGTGCCGAAGGCATGTGTGTGGGGCATCATCACTGCACGGCCAGACCAGCCCTTGCCAGCAGCGCCCTGCTGCTGATGCTGCTGGGCCTCCTCCTGAGCAGCCCACGCCTCCACTACCTGTCAAGAGCGGCAGCAGCAGCAGCAGCAGCAGCAGCAGCAGCAGCGGCAGCAGCAGCAGCGGCAGCAGCAGCAGCGGCATGCTCAAGTTCAGGTCACCCATAGGTGAACCTCCTCCTGCGCAGCAAATATGATGTCGGTTCCTTCATACGTCAATTAGTTCCGCTGTTTTGCTTTTTTTCACTTATGTACAACTGATTCTACTTTACAACTCACCTCCAGCACCATGCGCGGTATGGCAGCACGCGCCTGCAGCAGCACATATATTTTTGCATCTTCCAATGCATCCAGCTGCTGCAGGCAGCCCACCAGCTCAGAAATATTGGCTGCCCTGGCCCTAGATTTCAAAATTTTATATTTTTTCTTTCCACATGTTTTTTTTGCTATTCTGTATTTGTTGATAATACAGTATACAAATCACCTCAAGCACCATGCGCCGGATGCCAGCGCGCGCCTGCAGCAGCAGGTATACTTTGGCATCTTCCAATGCATCAAGCTGCTGCAAGCACCCCACCAGCTCAGCAACATTGGCTGCCCTGGCCCCACTTTTGCCGCCCTTGCTGAATTATCTTCTACATGATTTTTTGTTGTTTGGTTTTGAATCTGCATAGGTTCAACAAGGATTTAACAACTCACCTCGAGCACCATGCGCCTTATGCCAGCACGCGCCTGCAGCAGCAGGTATACTTTTGCATCCTCCAAAGCATCAAGCTGCTGCAGGCACCCCACCAGCTCCGCTACATTGGCTGCCCTGGGCCCCTGCTGCTGCTGCTGCTGGTCGTGCTGCTGCTGCCGGCTGCTGCTGCTGCTGCTGCTGGGTGCGTCCTGCAGGGCCTCAACCACAAAGGCTGGCATGACGGACGCGGAGAGGTTGGGGGAGGAGCCGCCAGCAAGGCGCGAAAGCCCCTGCAGCAGCAGAAGAAGCAGCAGCAGCAGCAGCAGCAGCCAAGGAATGACTGTGAAACCAGGTGCTCAACAAAGGCTGGCATGACAGAGGCATAGAGGTTTGGGGAGGAGCCGCCAGACAGGCGAGAAAGCCCCTGCAGCAGCAGCAGCAGCAGCAGCAGCAGCAGCGAACGTTCGGCGGTAGACTCATGCAAACTGCAAGCAGCAGACAACGGCTGGCATGACTGAAGCAGAGAGGTTTGGGGAGGAGCCGCCTGCTGCTGCGGAGAGGCGGGAGAGGCCCTGCAGCAGCAGCAGCAGCAGCAGCAGCAGCAGCAGCAACAGCAGAAGCAACAGGGATGTTCTGCTTGTGATAACAGAGTGACATCAACAAAGGCTGGCATGACTGACGCAGAAAGGTTGGGGGAAGAGCGCCCGGCGGCAGCTGAAAGGCGAGAAAGGCCCTGCAAAAGCAGCAGCAGCAGCAGTAGCAGCGAAGTGTTGCTGGTGACACCAGGTACTATCAACAAAGGCTGGCATGACAGAGGCAGAGAGGTTTGGCCAGACAGGCGAGAAAGCCCCTGCAGCAGCAGTAACAGCAGCAGCAGACATTTGGTGGTTCAAGCAACCACCCAAGAACCCCCCTCACCCGCTGCTGCTGTGCCTTGAGCTCATCCATCACGCTCTGCCCAGCAGCACTCCCCGGAAAGTTCACACCAGGAGAACCGGGAACTCGCGGTGAACCCCGTGGTGAACTCATACTTCTCAGCGGCGATCCCGGGCCTTGTGGTGAATTCATACCGCGAGGTGGCGTCTGGTACCTCTGCTGGTGTGGCGAGTGGGGTTGTGCTGCCTTGCTGTTGTACTGCTGCTGCTGCTGCTGCTGCTGCTGCTGTTGTTGTAGTGCTGTACTGCTGCTGGCATACACTTTGCTGTGCAGCTCTTCCAGCAGCTGCACTTGTATGGCTAAGCTGATTGCCAGCATGTCTTGCCGCAGCTTGCGCACCGCGCCAACCTGCAAAAGTAACAAAATAACACACACGTAACATGAACAATAACATGTCAGCTGCTGTGCAGCTCTTCCAGCAGCAAAGTCCACGAGGATGAGACTTGGAGGTTGGTGCAGACGCATAGCAACGACATGTTCGGCTGAGCCACTACTGCTGTACTGCTGCTGCTGCTGCTGCGTACTGTTGTGACAGGATGATAATGCAAATAAGTGACAAAAACATCAGCCAAAGTTCAAGGCGGCTGCCACCACAGTCACCTTGGCCAGATCCTCAGTGGCCAGCTTGCTGCAGGCCTCCAAGGCTATGCTGCTGAGCACATGATTATTGAGCACGCGACTTTTGGTATGTGCTCACAACGCACATACCTAGTGTGTATTCAGGTGCCGCAGACACACAGCTGCACGTACAACAAACACCTTGACTGTACTGCTGCAGGAAACAACAACAAGAGAAACAAAACAGTGCTAATACATGCAGCCACGCACCTTGGCCAGCTCCTCAGTGGCCAGCTTGCTGCAGGCATCCAAGGCTAAGCTGCTGAGCACACTTTGTTTGATGTGTGCTCACAACGCACGCGTCTAGTGTGTATTCAGGTGCCGCAGACACACAGCTGCACGTACAACAAACGCATGTGACTGTACTGCAGGGGACAACAATAAACACACAACAAACCAAAATTTCAAGCGGATACAGACCTTGGCCAGCTCCTCAGTGGCTAGCTTGCTGCAGGCCTCCAGCAGCAGCTGCACGGCAGCAGACCAGTCCTGGCAGCACCACCAGCAGCAGCAGCAGCAGCAGCAGCAGCAGCAGCAGCAGCAGCAGCAGCAGCAGCAGAAACAGTCAAGGCATGTTGTGGGTGCCACAGCCGCGCTGGTGGCAGTTGCTGTGCGGCTACGCTGCAACAGGCACGTCACCAGCGCCAGGTCGGAACCGCTACCTCATGCAACAAATAGGTGACTCAAAGTATAACAATGCATGTAACTGATAAAAAACCGTGTAACATAACAACCCTCACCTTGGCTGCAAGAGCTTCGTCAATGCGGTCCGGGGCATCTGCCACCAGCTGGATGTCATCCGCCAGGCAAATTGCCAATACAGACGGTGCAACTCATGTGACTGGTTTGTAACAACATGTGTAACAACACTATTGATTACATCAGTAACAGTTTCTAGAATCATCAGTAACAGCCCGCACCTTGGCTGCAAGGGCCTCATCAATGCGGCCCGGGGCATCTGCCACCAGCTGGATGTCATCCAGCAGGCCCAGCGAGCACTCCAGTGCCAGGGTTTTGCGCCACTGCAGCAATGTTATAATGTCACAATTTGTGTTACATGGTTAACCTGACATTTGAACCTCTCAGGTGCAGGATGAGCCTGCTGCTGCTGCAGGCAACATGTACGAGAGCGTCCCTGCTGCTACAGCCGCCTTCACAGCGCAAGGTGCCGCCTAGTGTTTGTGCTGGTTGTGTTTGCTGCTGCTGCTGCTGCTGCTGCTGCGTTGCCACTTGACGAACGTCGTGCTGCTGGGTTCTGCACACCGCAAGGTGCTGCCTGGTGCTAGATGCTTGCTGCTGCTGCTGCTGCTGCTGCTGCTGCGCCACTTTCCAACGCACCTGCTGCTGCAGGGTCCTGCACAGCGCAAGGTGCTGCCTGGTGCTAGCTCTGCCTGCTCCTGCTGCTGATGCTGCTGCTGCTGCTGTTTGCATTGCCGCTCAACGCACCTGCTGCTGCAGCGTCCGTGACTGTGCACTGAGCTGCCTGCTTGCATCAGCCAGGGCCTTTTTGAGCCCATCCACCTGCAGGCACAGACAGTGCAATCAAACAAACAACATAGGCAGAGTAGCTCCTTCCTGTTGCCGCTCCATTGAGGCGCGGGGCCGATGGCGTCGATGCTATGGCTTTATGGGTAACATGATGATGAACGTAGACATAGTAAAGCATCAGCAGCAGCGATCTTCTGAAACAGCCGCTCAATGTGGCATCTGCAAGGGCCTTCTTCAGGCCATCCACCTGCAGCGGCATAAAGACACCAACAGCAGCAGCAGATCCAAGCCAGAAAACTGTTATGTGCAACTGTTGCTGACATGTAGCAAGGGTGCAGCAGTAAGCTGATGTGGCAGAAGGGCACACTGTGCCTAGCCTGAGGGAGGGGCATGAGCAGCAGGTGTGTGCATGATTCCTGTGTCCACCATATATAGCATGGTATAGCGGGTGCTTTCGCACATTTACTAAGATCTGAACGGCAGCATGTTGAGACTCCTGCTTGTGCACGCAGTCATGCGTCCCAGTCAATGCTGCTGTTGTTACTTGTGTTAGGACTGGATTAGCAGTCGGTTAGTCCATGCTATGAGACTATATAAGCTGTGCATATCTTATGACAAACACAAACAAACTTGTGGGTGCACGCCGGAGCAGGCGTCTGGTGCGCTGGGAACGTATGTCCCTTGTCGGCTTGAGTCTAAACAAGCCCCTGTACAATCCACCCTATCTTCTTCTTCTTGTGGGTGTACAGCTTTGGGCAGCTGCTTTGGGCAGTTCTGCTGATTATACGGCAGCTGGTGTCTGCTGCAAGGTAGTTTCCTGCAAGGGCAGCGGTGCCGCTGCATCTGTTTCTTGCATGGCAGCTGGTGGCAGCTGGTGGCACGGGCAGTTTTTGCAACCGCTGAGAAATTCCGGCGTGAATGGCTGCAGAGATTGGCAGCTGCAACAAATAGTCCGCAATGTATAAAAATCCTGCAACGGTGCCACTTGCTGCGTATGCCAGCACTACTGCACATGGCGGGTACTGTACTGCTGCTGCTGTGGCACAGCTCGGTCCGTAGTCCGCACTTCCCGCACTTGAAGCCAACACGCAACTGCTCAATAATCACCTGTTCTTTTGCGTCTCCGAAAAGCTGCAAGATTTGCGAGTAGTTCTGGATGGACTTGGCGAAGCCCGAGTGGTAGCCCTGCACCATCTGGTCCACCAGCGTGACCAGTCGCTGCTCCTGATCCCGCAGCTGCGGTCAAACATCGATACAAGTAACAACAATGTTTGTAGTTGACTTCCACGCAGCTGTCAGCACGCGAGCAGGCCGGGCAAGCTACTGCTCCCTGTCCTGCAACTGCTCACCTGGCCAACCATGCCCTGCGGGTTGCTCGACGTGAGAATCTCCACGACATGCTTCAAAGCATAAAACTTTGGGTCCTTGAAGTCCTGAGGCACACGGTCCAGCTCCGCATCAACAATCTTCCAGTTCACAAGCCCCTGGGAGCCTGCCATGCTGCTTTCTGCTACTGCTGCTGCTGCTGCTCAGCACAGTTGCTGTGCCGGCCTGCTGCTTGATCTAGGGTCAGCTGCTGTGCAGTACGGTGGTTGTTTCAGGGGCTGAAGCCAAGGCTGCCCATTGCGAGACGGCACACAGAACAATGCAGACAGCGCGCCAGTGTTCGCGACTGGTCTGCTCTGCACTGGCAGCACCAGGCAACTACGCGAACGGGCAAACACGTAATGTTGCTTGTAGCTCCAGCTATCAGAAGTCTTCTATCAAGGCCATGATATGCACTTCTCTCCTGCTGCAATCTTGTACTTGGCCACAGTTTATAAATGCTGTCATTGCAGTGTTACTGACGATGGTACAGCGCCAGTGACAGGCAAGCATGTACCAGTCCGCAAACTGTGCTGCTGCGTAGCTTGCCAGCCGTGCAGTGCAAAAACAACTGCGTGTGTCATGACACCAACAGAAGCATGCAGAGTGTCAGGCCACTGGCGTTGCAACTTGAATTCATTGCATGATCAGGAGGCTGCTGCTGCTCTGCTAGTAAGAGACTGCTACTGCTTGCTTTCAGTTGTTTACTGTGCTGCGTCAGCCTGTCATCAGGTCCGTAAACATGCAAATTGTTACTGTGCTGTGTTCGCCTGTCAACGGCCTCATAACCAGGCAAAGTTACACATTCACGCTTCAACATCTGAGAAGCAGCAGCACGGATCTGCACTGCAGTGGCACTGCATGTTGCAGGAGTGTGTGCACCAGACAGGCCTGCATGCGCAACCCAACAGCACAGCAAGCTGCAGCAGCGGCTGCATTGCTGTTGTGCTGGGTCTATGGCGCACGAAGATGCCGCGGCAGCTCATGGTAATGTATTGTTTGGTTTTAACAAATAGTAGTAATAGGTGTAACAACGATGAACAATGCCGCATAGTGGCTCTTCAATGCGTGCCAGTGCTAGCCGGCATTACGTGCAGTACACCTATGGTGCAGCAGTTGGAGCATGACAGAGCATGACATGATCATTGCAACTCCGAGCTGTGCGCAAATTCCAACCCCTGCTGCAAGTACTACCGGCAGCCACAGCTTGCAGCACAACAAACCCCCTCCATGCAATGCAGACAAAGCAATGCGCTCCATCACCCACCCACAGCAGATTTGATGCAGTAAGCACGCAAATGCATGCCGTATGATGCAACAAAGGCGCTGCAGCAGCAGCAACCAGGCAGCACCGCCATAGTGCTGTCTGGAAGTGCTGCAGGTGCAGGCAATGCAGTGGCACAACAAAAGTGTTCACAACATGACCAAAGTGTGACACCATGCAACTGCCCGCGCAGCTGCTGTTTTGAAAAGAGCGAAGCATGATCACTGCACAAATGCCAGCAGTGTACATGTGCAATCCCTGTCGCAGGCAATCACAACAAGCTATCAGCACTCTTACTGCAAGCTCCCTGGCAATGCAGACAAAGCAATGCCCTGCAGCACAAACTCTGTTTTCTCTTCGACAAAACAGCATTCAGCGATTCGCCACCATGGGACATGTCTGGCCATACAGCCTGTCTGGCGCAAGCCTTCATGCTGCTACGGTCGCTGCAGGTGAATTGCAGCATGCACGTGAATGCATGCAGTACGATGCACCTGAAAGGCTGCAGGGGCAGCAACTGGCCACCACTGCATAGTGCTGCAGGTGCTGCGGGTGCAGGCGATGCAGTGGCACATCTGTTGCTGCTGCTGCTGCTGCTGCTGCAGGTGCTGCTGCTGCTGCTGCTGCTGCAGGTGCTGCGGGTGCAGGCGATGCAGTGGCACATCTGCTGCTGCTGCTGCTGCAGGTGCTGCTGCTGCTGCTGCTGCTGCAGCTGCTGCAGGTGCTGCGGGTGCAGGCGATGCAGTGGCACATCTGCTGCTGCTGCTGCTGCTGCTGCTGCTGCTGCTGCTGCTGCTGCTGCTGCTGCTGCTGCTGCGGGTGCAGGCGATGCAGTGGCACAACACAGGGGTCAGCGGGTGTTCAAAGTGTGACACCATGCAGTGTACACGCACAACTTTGCCTAACCAGCACCCAGTGCAATGCGCGCAAACCCCAGGTTTCACCGCATGCAGCAGCATCTGCTGCTGTTGCTGCTGCTGCTGCAGTGCATGTATCACTGCACAGTGCGGATCCTGCAAACACTGGATACGCCTGTTCACAGGGCACCGCACGAAGTCCTCAGCAGCGTGTCTCGCAGTGCAGGGATCTGCGGGATTGACCAAGTTGGTCAACCTTCGTCATGTTGACCAAAAAAGACTGGCATCCGGTGCAGTCTCTGCTCCAAACAAAGTCGCCTCAACTGCTCTAGCAGCGATTCGTGCCATGCTGCCCCTCTGATCACTGCAAACACTGTTGTCGGTTCACAATTCAAAGGTGCATGGCGGCTCATATGATCATATGCCACGCATCTTTGCATTAAGCACTGCACAGGCCAACAATGCTCATGCTATGCACCTGTCTTCCTGCAATGCACCGAATTGCAAAAAGCTGTTGTCGCTTCCAGGCTCAAAGGTGCATGGCGGTTCATATGCCACGAGCCTGTGACTGCACAGGTTTGGCGGTTCAGGGCGTTGGACAGGTCACCCTTAAATTTAAAAATGCACCTGCCATGCACCTGCCATGCGATATACTACACACATTTTTTGCTCGAGGTTTCAAACACGAAGGTGCATGGCAACTCAAATGCCACACGCGTGTGCCTCCAAACACTGCTCAAGTTTCAAGATTCAGGGCAATCCACAATGCACCCTCAAGGCCCAAAAAGCACCTGCCATGCACCTGTCTTTCCACAGTGCACCAGACTTGCAACACCGACAGCCTTAGGTTTGAAGGGGCATGGCGGTTCATACACCACGCATATGCTCCCCCAAACACTGCACAAGCTTGGCGGTTCAGGGTGTTGAGCAATTCAGACGCAACCAACCACCCTGCAGCAGCAAGCCCGCTTGAAATGATGCCGCACATGCAGTCCGACGCCAGCCATCAAAACCCAAATTGACCATCAAAACCCTAAACCCAAAATGAAGCTGCGCATGCAGCCCGACGCCAGCCATCAAACCTGTGCCTCCATAAACTGCAGGGCGCTGCGAAAATGAAACAGCTGAAAAACGACTACAAGTGCAGCCGCCACCAACCATGTCAGCTGCCAAGCTGCAGCCACAGCAGGACAGCCTGCAGCAGCCATGTAGTTGGTGATTTGCAGCACACTGCTGTTGCTGTGTCCTGCTTAGTGGTTGCTGAACCCTGCACCACCATATGCCCTGCTATGAGCCAGGCTACAGCCAGCATGCTTGCAGGCCAGCCACCAACCGTGTCAGCTGCCAAGCTGCAGCCACAGCAGGGCAACCTGCAGCAGCCATTAGCCCCTTTCAGTCCTGTGTGCTCAAAACATGTTGGGGTGCAATTGCACTGCAGCGCAAATAGCAGCCATTACACTCTTTCACAAGTGTGATTAAGCAGTTCAAACGCAGCAAACAAACGCCCCCTCAAAATAAGCCCGCTGACAAAGGGACACCACATGCAGCTATCCAACAGCAGGGGCATAAACCTAAACCTAAACCAAGTCTGAATGCAGCCGTAGTAGCAAAACCTGAAGCACTCTCGCCTGTCCTGTGCACAGTAGTGGTGCAGCAGATCCAACAGCAACATCAGAAAACAGCAACAGCAACAGCAGAAAACAGCAACAGCAGAAAACAGCAACAACAACAGCAGAAAAGCCTGCATTGTACAGCACCTCAGCAATAGGACCTGGGCCATAGCAGCAAAGCCTGAAGCCTGGCTGATAAGCCTGTCCTGTGCACAGTAGTGATGTAGCGTAGTGATGTAGCAGCTCTAGTGAATCCTACCTGCACATGAAGCACATCAACAGGATTCCATGCCGTAGCAGCAACGCCTGAAGCGTGACTGACAAGTAGCCAACACATCGTGTGCAGGGTTCGCACCAACGCAGTCGGGATTCCGGCAAAATAGTAGTATGCTGTGACAGCACGTGACGTAGTAGCAGAGAAATACAAACCAAATGATGCCACCACAAGAACAGCAGGGCCCTAGCAGCAAAGCATGTACACTAATTATGACAATAAGAAAACAACATGTGACGGGCCAGCGTTACCGGCCAACACACTGCCAAAGCCGGGGCACAAAGTGCCAATCAACCGTCAGTCAACTTTCAGTTGCTTGCCAGTCAACTGCCAGTCAACCGCCAGTCAACCGCCAGTCAACTGCCAGCCAAGTGCCAGTCAACTGCCATTCAACCGCCAGTCAAGTGCCACCAACGTGCCTACTATCACCAACCCAATCATGATGTAAATTGCACATCAAGCTGACATCCTCTGTACACTAAGTGACTTAACCGAACCGGGACCCCTGAACATAAGTCCCTTGTGCAGCCGACGCAAATCAGCAGTTCTGATCCCTCTGAAACTGCTGCTATTCGCTAAGCCAGTGCTACTTGCCACCGACCTGGTAGCCAGGAACCCAAACACGTAGCGCGGGCACTACTGCAGATCAAAAGCAGCAGCAGCAGCAGCAAACACACAACAACAACAGCGGCCGGCCTGACACAGCTGGAAACTGCATTGTCGATGATACCACTGAAGAGCGCAGCAATTGATACTACTGAAGGGGGCAAATGACACCACTCAAGACAGCAAATGATACCATTGAAATCAAAGCACCCTTTAAAACCGTTAGTAACGCCAGCTAGCCACAGATACGGCCTACTTGACAGTATCAGAGACTGAAAAGTGCTAGCGGCATGAGAGCTGCAAGTGACTAGACCACACCACGAACCCTGATTTTTGCACCCTGTTGCAGCCGACACAGCTACTAATTGGACCTGCCCTGCAGTCCTAATCCCTATGTGAATGAAGCTGAAACTACTGCTATCCGCTAGGCCAGTGCTGATTGCCACCAACCTGGTAGCCCAGAATCAAAATACATTGCACAAGCAACGCTGCAGATCACATGCAGCAGCAGCAGCAGTCCACAAAACCAGCGGCCTCGTTGAGATGCAGATAGTGACAAGGTCGAACACAAACTCAGCGTTGATACCATCTGCAGCCGACACAGGCAGTAACTGAGTGGGTCTTACGCCAGCTGGAACTGCCTACGATTAATAATCCATTGCTGATCGCCACGAACCTGGAAGCCAAAAATCAAAATGCGTTGCACAAGCAACGCTGCAAATCACATGCAGCAGCAGCAGCAGCAAACACATCAGACACCGGCCCAGCAAAGATACAGACAGCATTGCAAATGACACTAACATAGAGCAAAGCAGTATTCAAAACACAAGCAGTCTTTTAGAGCTACACCCTACATGCACAGCGACAGTATTGAAGAATGGCCATTGATAGTGGCATGCCTAGAAGGCCCAGGGGCAGCACGTGCAAAGCAACAATCATGCTGTGGTGCTGCTGCAGCAGCAGCGATGATGCTGTAGAGCCCCAGCCTCAACAAAGGGTGCTGCAACCTGGACTATTATGAAAGGGGATCTACCTTTCAAGCGCAATCAACACGCCACATCAACACGCAGCAGCAAATTCGCTGCCTGGCAGCAGCGGCAAAGTCTGCACTAGTCGAGGCACAGCGGAGATTGAATTCCTGCAAGTGGGCATGAGGTGCACCAATTCCTGCAAGTGGGCATGAGGTGCACCAATTCCTGCAAGTGGGCATGAGGTGCACCAATTCCTGCAAGTGGGCATGAGGTGCACCAATTTCTGCAAGTGGGCATGAGGTGCACCAATTCCTGCAAGTGGGCATGAGGTGCACCAATTCCTGCAAGTGGGCATGAGGTGCACCAATTCCTGCAAGTGGGCATGAGGTGCACCAACAACGCAAATCAGCCCAACACAATCCTCATCTGAGTAATCACTGGTGCAATGTGCCAAGGATTCCAGCTTGATGCCAGCACCCTAACAGCAATGTACCGCTGGCAACTGCTTGGAACTGTTGGTTCTGTTCCTATCATACTATGATCCTTAGTTGAGTGGTAGTACCACTCAATCAAGGAGTGGTAAACTGCGCAAAGGCATGCAAGAATTGCACAAACCATCTGGTGGCAATGCGCCAATGCTGATCCCAGGGCCGAAAGGCTGTGGCAGCTGCACCAGCATGCAGCCGGCTGAGCCATACACCACCACCACCAACAACAACAACAACAATGTGATTCACTCGGCCAGCTCACACAAAGACCAGCTCCCACAAAGTCCAGCTTCCAATCAGCTGCTGCTGCTGCTGCTGCTGCTGCTGTTGCTGCTGCTGCTGCTGCTGCTCACTCAAAGCGCATGCTGCCGTCAGCACGCAACTTTGGGACCTTAGCGGGCCTGCCGCGGCTGCCTTGAACCCGGCACTGCTGCTGCTGCTGTTGCTGCTGCTGCCGGCCGCTACTGCTGCTTAGCCAAAGCGCCTGCTGCCGTCAGCCCGCAGCTTTGGGACATTAGCTGGCCTGCTGCTGCTGGCTTGAAATCGGCGCTGCTGCTGCTGCTGCTGCTGCTGCTGCTGCTTCTGTGGTGTGTCAGTGAGCCTGTGCGAATCACTGCCGCCAGCAGGGCCATCATCGCCTGACCAGCTGCGCTTGCCTGCCAGCTGTCGCTGCTGCTGCAGCCGACTCGCCTGTCGCTGCTGCTGCTGCTGCTGCCGCTTCTGCTGATCTGCTGGCAGCCCTGCTACCCACATTGTTGCAAGCATTGCGGCAGCAGCAGTGCTGCTGACGTCAGCAGGGCTGCTGCAGCTGCTGCTGTTCCTCTTGCTTTGGTGACTCAGATATGCAGCAGAAGCAGTAGCAGCAGCAGGGCAAGGCAGCAATCCCAGCAGCTGCTGCGTGGCAGAACCAAAAGGGGTGCCGCCCCTGCTGCTGCTGCTGCTGTTGCTGTGTGGCTGTTTGTTGCTGTTGCCAAGGCACCGCCTGGTGCTGCTGCTGCTGCTGGTCACTTGACCAGTCAAAAGCAGTAACTGCTGTGGCTTGGGTGGTGGCATGCTGCCTACTGCTGCTGCCGCTCCTGCTGCTGCTGCCCCCTTTGCTGCCGCAGCTGCTGCCAGTGCTGCTGCGCGCCCGGCTGCAGCAGCATCACCTTGCCACCGCTGCTGCTGCTGCTGCTGCTGCTGCTGCTGAGGTTGCTTTCTCAGCAGTCGTCCCAAAGAGCTGCAGCACATGTCATCTGACACTGCTGCAGCAGCAGCAGCAGCAGCAGCAGCAGCAGCAGCAGCAGCTGCTGCTGCTGTTGTTGGATCATGCAACTGCTGTACACCGCTTGCAGGGCTGCAGCGTTGTTGTGCAGCAGCGCTGCTTACTTGAATGGCTGAGCTCAGGTATGTGTCAAGTGCAGCAAACAAGCCCTCTGGTGTCTCTGCTGCTGCTATCGACTGCAGCATGCCATCTGTGGCATCTGTGTCAGCACTGCCAGTTGCAGCAGCAGCCGGGCGCTGCCGCTGCTGCTGCTGCTGCTGCTGCTGGTGGTGGTGGTGGTTGAGTGGCGGCTGCGCAACTGACAGCAGCTGCTGCTCAAGGTCTGATGCCAGCTGCTGCCGCTGCTGCTGCTCCCAATGGGCTGCAGCCATATTGGCAGAAAAGAGGTTTGGGTCGCACAGCAGCAGCTGCGGCTCATTTGTGGCGGGCTGCTGCAGTCCAGCAATTAAGCTGCTGCTGTTGCTGCTGCCGTTGCTGCTGCCGTTACTTGTTTGCGACGCTGCTGCTGCTGCTGGTGTGTAGGGCATGCCCATGTTCAAGTCAAAGCTGGAAAACGGCGCCAAATCCACTGGCGGCAGCAGCTCGGCAGTGCTGAAGGCGCCTGATTCGAGTTCAAATTTGAATGTCCCCGACTCAAATTCAAATGACGGGTTGCAGCTGGCCTGCTGGTGCAGCCTTGTGGGGCCATTGCAGCGGAGGGAGGTGCTCTGCTGCATGATGAGATGCCTGCCATGCTGCTGCTGCTGCTGCTGCTGCTGCTGCTGCTGCTGCTGCTGCTGCTCAAGGCCTCCAGTTTCGCAGGTCCAGTCGAAACTGCCTGCAAGCAGCAGCTCCCATTCATCCTGGAACAGCTGCTGCTGCTGCTGCTGCTGCTGCTGCTGCTGCTGAAACTGCTGCTGCGGCTGTTGCCACGGTCCGGTTTGCGGCATGTCGCAGGAAGCTGGACCAAGAGGATACATCTGTCCAATGCACCCTAGCTGCATTGGTCAACCGTGCCTGCGGCTCGCTGCGGTCAACAGCAACCTCCGGGAGTCTTGGATTTGTACACTAGGTCAAACCCAAACTCGAAGCCTGCGCAGCAGGCAGAGCACAAAGTTATATATATCAAAGGTTACTGCAACCATCGGAGCCTCCAAGCCATCCTATTGGTGAGGCTGACAAGAGAGCCCTCACCCGACACGTAGCTACTGCTCCGCCAAGCTGTTGGGAAGCCCTATGCTTTAGCTGCTTTGCCTCAGTCAATTAATTGTTTCAGCAACAAAACAAAACGCTTGCGCAGCGACTGCAACAGGTGCAGGGAAGTGCACAGGAAACTACACGATGGGCTGCTCAGCCATGTCTCACGGCAGCGGACTGCATGCGATACTAATGAGCCGCTAGTTGATGTTAGCCGATTTATGTGCTCACCTTTGCTGTAAATGCTTTCTGCACAGCTCTGGCCAGGCTCCGCTAAGCGATCTGTGTGGTGCAGCAGTGATTCGTTCACTTGATACGGTAAGGTATAATATACTTACCAACCTGGGTGGAAATAGGCTGTGCTGGCTTGCTAAGGGGCGTGCAGCTGTCTGTGCGTAATGCCTCGTGACAAGTTGTCAACAGCCTCGTCATTCGAGGTTCGCAGTCGGCACGCACACGATTGAACTACTTTTTTGATTCACATTGTTGCAGTACAAGCGATGCTGCCAGGGCTGCCGGTCAACACACTGTGGTGTGCACCAACTTGGTGGCAACTTGGTGTACTTGGCAAGTGCAGCAGTCTAACTGCTGCTGCCCAGCTGCTCATTTGCGTGAATCACAGGTGTTAAGCACAAGGGGAGCAGCCACCGGACGTGCTGCGGATGCATGTCTTCGCTCAATATGACGCATTGCGTCCGTTTGACCCACTCACTTGAAGTTCAAATTTGAACTGTGGGAAGACAGGAAGCATACAACTCGGCAACAACTTGTATACAACCGATTTTGACCCACTCACTTGAAGTACATCCCTGCAGCTGATGAAGACGCAGATGATGAAGATGACGCCATGGCTGGCCTCAAGGAAGAGGATGAGGAGGTGGATGCAGCAGAGGCAGCTGCAGAGGCAGCTGCTGCAGAAGCAGCTGCTGCACTGGCAGCAATGCGTGCGAGCAAGGCGGCTGCCCGCAAGGAGGCAGCAGCGGCTGCCCGCAAGAGGCAGCAGCACGGTCAGCAGTAGCAGCAGCAGCAGCAGCAGCAGCAGCAGAAGAAGAAGAAGCAGAAGCTGCAGGTCACAGCAGGTGCACCCGCCACATGGCAAGCACGCACGTGTTGTGTTACCACCGACACCGCCTGAGCAGCCTGGCGCTCAGCGCATCAGCAGCAGGGAGCACCACCCAAACCCGAGATACATGGATGAGTAGTAGTGGTGGCAGAGTGGCTGTTACAGCTCGTGTGTGTGTGTATGTGTGTCTATAATCCTTTCTTAGGTCGCTGGTAAATGGCTTACAACATTGCTACAACAGTGCTACAACCGGTTTTTCACAACACTATACTATTTTCCACTTTCTTACAACAATGATACAATTTCCAGCTTACAACTACCCTACAACCACCTTACAACTTGCATACAACAAGGCTTGTGGTTGTAAGCTAGTTGTAAAAAACTGCAGTGGTCAGAGTGAAAAGCAACACTGGTACTGGAAAGTATGGCTGGGGGCCGTGCACAGCAAGACCTGCAACATGATGATTTGAATGAAAATCTCATTATGTAAATTTTGTCATTGCGTGAAACGCAGTTTATGTACTGCTAGACATACATACAGCAACACCCGGTGTTTGAGTCAAAGATGACTCGAAAACCTCCACTGTAGCAAGGGCTTAGCCCCAGCATACCTGCACGTTCACATGTATGTGTGAGAGAGCCTCGCTACAGCTGTCACAATGTGTGATGATCACGCGTGCGATGAGGTCAGCTGCATTGCATGGCGCCCACTGGGCCAGCCATTGTACAATGAAATCAAGACGCCAAAGCCATACACAATTTCACTATCAATCAATTCCTCATGAATTAGTACTGGTATGCTGCTGCTGCAACAGCTGTGCAGGCCCTCACTGAGGCCCTGAGGGCCTCAGAGGGGTGTCACCATGGTGGCCAGCTAGGTGCTGTTCCGCACCCCAGCTAGTCACTGCACATGCTGCTGCTGCGGCCGCACCGAATTGCAATATCATCTACCACCGACCATGTTAAGTCTGAAACGCACCGGTTGGCACTTACGCTAAACCCTTGTGCAGTTCGCTGGAAGGCAGGTGGCCTGGTCGGAGGAAGGGCGCTCTCCAAGAGACCCCGCTACATGCAGCTCGTACTGTGCCTGCACTTGTTATCGAAAGTACATTTGGCTGCTGATTCACTTTGCAAGTCCTGCCCCTGCTACCTCCACGTGTCGCCAGCTGAGCAGGAGCAAATCTCGCAATCTTCTATGGTGGGTGGATAGGTTGCTTGCTCCAAGTACATGCGCCATAGCTTACAGCTGAGCAAACACATCCGAAACTACTCTGCACTGCAAGGAATGTGTGGGAGCAATGCATGCTGACTAGCACTTGCCGGGTGATTATTCTCACAGCGCCTGCGAGCGTCCGTGTTCGAATCAGGGCCGCTATCCACACGTTAACAATACATTTAGAGCGTTTCAGGATGTGGACGAGCCTGCTACGAAGCGAACAAGAACTTCAATGAGCTGCAAGCACGTGGAAATTCGCACAGTGTCAATCGCAGAGCTCACCAGCGCTTGCAAATCATGCCTTAATTGACAACATAAGTTGCACGCACCAGGTCGGTTGAGGGGAGGGTGTGTAACGTGGAGCACCCATTTCTACACTGCTGACACTGCTGCTGCTGCTGGTGCTGGTGCTGCTGTCGCTGCCGCTGCTGCTGCTTGTTCGTGGGTATTCGCAAGTAGCTTTACTCTGCTGCTTGCAGGCCGCTAACGCGTATCGTGAATCTTCAAGCCAACAATGCAGCCACCAAGGCTTGTGCCAGCAGCTCTGCTGTTGCTGCTGCTGCTCCTCTGCAGCAGCAGCAGCACACCTGCAGCAATGGCACGTTCGCTTGCACAGTCAGAGGGCGCTGAAGGAGAAGTGGCAGCAGCAGCAGCAGCAGCAGCAGCAGCAACAGCGGCAACACCGCTAGCTGATACTGAGGCGATATGGGCCCCTGATGCTCTTGCTGCTGATGACGAAGGAGGGGCAGCAGCTGCAGCAGCAGAGTCGGATGAAGTGCTTGTTGCTGCTACGTCACTGGACAGGTGGGGTTTTAACACGATGATGATGATAGACAGGTGGGGTTTTGTGTTTGATGTTTGCTGCGGTGCAATGGCTGTTGCAGTGATGCTCATGCTGTTGATGATGGAGTGGCAGCAGCCGCAGCAGCAGAGCTGGACGAAGTGCTTGCTGCTGCCACATCCCTCGACAGGTGGGGTTTTGTAATTGAGGTTGGGCGCTGTGCAGTTGTTTCTGCACTTGGTGTTGAAGGAGTGGCAGCAGTTGCTGTGATTGCTGCAGCAGCGGAGCCGGATGAAGTGCTTGCTGCTGCCACATCCCTCGACAGGTGGGGTTTTGTAATTGAGGTTTGGCGCTGTGCAGTTGTTTCTGCACTTGGTGTTGAAGGAGTGGCAGCAGTTGCTGCGATTGCTGCAGCAGCGGAGCCGGATGAAGTGCTTGCTGCTGCTACGTCGCTGGACAGGTGGGGTGCTGCGTTTGATGTTTACTGCGGTGCAGTGGCTGCTGCACTGACGTTCATGCTGATGGTGATGAAGGCGTGGCAGCAGTTGCTGTTTGAAGCAGTTGCTGCTGCTACGTCACTGGACAGGTAGGCGCGTGGTCATGGTGGTTACAAAGGTAGCAGCAGCTGCTTGTCTTGCTGCTGCTGACTTGCAAGGTGGCCGTCCAACCCGTTCCTTCACACCAAGCAAGCTTGCTGCCTCAAAACTGCTGCCGCCGCCGCCGCTGCTGCTTGCTGCTGCTGCTGCTGCTGCTGCTGCTGCTCCTACTGCTGCTTTGCAGGAAGGTCTCCCCAGTCCCTGCCTACAGCTTTGACGCGGTCATTGCAGCCCAGCCCGCAAACAAGGCAGGCGCACAGATGAAGAAAGTGTTGCAGGTGAGCGACCTGCTGACCCTTGACTCGCTGACACTGGTGACACTGGTGTCACACAGTCGCTAGAAGTGCTAGTGACGCAGTGACACAGTGACACCGACACCGACATATGCAAACTCCCTGTGAACAGTGACACAATGACACAGTGACACCGTCATGTCAGATCAGCCTGCCAAGGCAGGCTCGCATATGAAAACGTGCTGCAGGTGTGTAATGGTACAGGTTGAATAAAAATACATGCATTATAGACCCTTCTGTGTGTGACGAGCCAGGAATGGTGCATAGCTGATGCAGTCTGCTGCTGTGCCTGAGATGCTGTACTGAAGGCCCCGCATCCTCTGCCACACCCGCTGAGCACTGAACTTCAACCACGCCCAAAA